>JALGBA010001312.1:600000-875234 GCA_023970755.1 Azemiops feae
AGGAAATAGTTCCTTACAATAGCAAAGAGAAAATATATGTCACTTTATTACCATTCAGTTCATCAGAATCTGCTTTCCACACAAATGACAGCTCCTTTGAAAGAATTTCAAATAAATTTCTTTCAAAAAGAAAAACACACCCACACCAGTGAATGAGGCCCAACATCTTTTGGAGAGAAAAAAAATCAAAGGCTTCATTTTCAAAAACAGAATATTGATGTGTTGGTTTTCAGTTCTTAGGTATTATTTATTAAACTAGAACTTTCTGCAGAAAACTGTTATAGTGAAATTATTTTCAATAGAATTGCTGGTGAATTTTACACCGAATGGAGCAATTTCTTGTCACGGGTTAAAAACAATATTGTGGAATTAGAAACAAATTCTCTCAATGGGCCCAAGTCCCTTATCATCCAGATAAACCAGACCTGGGAAAGCAAAACAGATCTAGCAAAGCCACGCGAATAGAGGCTGCTTGCTGTGAAAATGTTATGGGATTAACAACTACTGACTATTGAAAGAAGGTCTAGTCTGGAACAGCGATAACTATGCTGCTGGATGCCATATTAAAAGATTGGGAATGCAGTAGAATCTGTTAGATAACCATGCTAAGAAATTAAAGCAGGGCCCTTGTACCTTAGAAATCTATTAAATAGTCCACTGATCATAACAATAAATGATGAGAGAGTATGTGCTAATCAAAATATATAAAAAACACCCTTGTGCATGATGCAAACCAAGGCATGGTTAACCTTTGCAAATATGGAAGTTAAAGAAAGGTACAGTTCAATGGTGCAAGCAACATCTGCTGCACTTGAGTTTGACAGATTCCCATGTCTCACTTTGTTGACAGATTGCTCCACAAAAACTTAATTTTTCCTCCTGCTGCTGCAAAGTCATATCATCCCATTATATATCCCCCCAATATCCAAGCGCAACGGGAACAATGTCAGTCTAGTAAAAAGGCACATAACATTTTTGCAGCCACATTCAACGGCAGCAGGGTCGTAATGCCTTTGATAACGTTGTGATACCATTTGTGGCTACATTCATTTATAAGTGACAGTGAGCAATGAAAAACAGATCCAATACAAAATAAAATAACAGCAACAAAAAGGCAATATCTAAGGACTAAAATAACCAACTCCTTGACAGAACTGTCATAAAGGCACAAACACCTAACCCAGCCCTGGGGAAAGAGGCCCGTTTAGCAAGGACAATTCAAACCTCAGGAAGGATACCATTTCAGAGAGTAGAGAAGGCAGGGAGGAAGGTGTCAAGTAGGTGAGGTGGCACCCCACAGGTCAGGAGCCTTAGTCTGCAACACGATGGCTCCCACACTTAATCTCCACAGTCAGCCCAGAAGGATATCACGAACAATAGTACTGAAAGCTACTGAGAATAACAGAGTAGGAAGGGACCTTGGATGTCTTCTAGTCCAACCCCTTGCTCAAGCAGGAACCCTATTACCATTTCAGACAAATGGCTGTCCAATCTATTCTTAAAAACCTCCAGTGATGGAGCACCCACAACTTCTGGAAGCAGGCGATTCCACTGATTGTTTTCAAGCAATTTCTCATTAGTTCTAGGATGGTGCTCTCCATGATTAGTTTCCATCCATTGCTTCTTGTTCTTCTGAGAGATCAAGGAAGACGAGGATAGTTACAACACCAGTTTCCCATTTCTGCCAGAAGTCATCGGCAACCCTGAACTAACTATCTTAACTTGAAACCTCAAAAAAGATCTAGATAATGTATTTCCTCCAACATGCCCTCTTAAGTTACAACCCATACTTTTTCAAATATATACATACAGTATACATTCAGATATACACATACACATTCAAATGTATACATACACATTCACACACAGCTTGATATGGAAAACAGGCAAAATGAATTTAAGAAGAAATATATAGGAATGTGACCAAGATCAGAAATAGATGAATGAAGGCAAATATACATGTCCCAGGATAATGTTGCAGGATCCAATCTGAGTCGGTCACCAAGATTAGAGGTTTAAAAGAGGGGACTCTTTTAAGGTGTTGCAGCCAGGGGGTCCCTGAGGGTTCCCACAGGCTCCAAAGAATATTGTTGCCTTCAGATCCAAACACTGCACAGCCATAGTAAATTACCTCTTCTAATTTCAATTATATATATTTCATTTTAAATTGTATTTAAAATATTTATATACCACCTTCCATGAACAACATCCCCAGGAAGTATATAGTAACAAATTACAATATTAAAAATGCATTAAATATAAAATTACCATAACATAAATAACATAAAATAGCTAATAGCAATGCCTTAATGTAACATTACCAGCATTGGTTCTCACATGCTGAAAGAATAAGAAATACGTAGTAGGCCATGCGTCTAAATTGGAGTAAGATTACTGCATAATTTATTTCTTTATATTGAGTGAGTATAGTTTGTATTTGAAAGGGTTATGGGTGCTACAAACTGGGTTTGATGGGCTAAAATTAGAATTGTAGTCACCGTTAAGGTTTTTACATATTGTAATTACCTAAAAGCTAGACTACTCTAAATTTAAGAAGACTTTCACAAAGGAATGCATACAGAAAAAATGATTACCTCCTTTGTTATTATTATTATCTGTAAATTTATTTGCCGCCTATTTCTCTGTGGGGCTATCTGGGTGGCTTACATCAATAAAAAGGAAGAAATGAAAAAAGTGTAAACAGAACGGAAGTAAAATAATATAACAATACAACAGACAATGTCAAAGGAACACAACAAGAATAATACATCAATATGATAACCAAAAAGAGGGACGGATGGAGAGCAGAAAGCAAGGGAGGGAGGGAAGGTGGAGTCTGCCATCAATTTAGCAGCCACCTCCAGTGACGTGGGTCTGCAGGCCAACCAGCAGAGCCAGGTCTTCAGACTCTTGAGGAAGGATAGGAGGGAGGGGGCGGATCTTGGGGGCTAAGTTGTTCCAAAGGGCGGGTGCTGCCGCAGGGAAGGCTGTTCTTCTGGATCTCAATAGTTGGAGTTCTTTGACCGACGAGATCTGAAGTAGGCCCTCTCTGCTGGCACGAGTAGGGCCAGCTTGTCAGGAAATGTAAAACAATTCCTCTAGTTTAGAAACAAATGTTGAGGGGAAACCTAGTCTTTCCTTGAGTAAATGTAGGATTTCTCTCTACCCAACGAGAAGCCAATATTCTTCTTATAGTTGTAGGATGTTAGTAGTAATATTGCCTCCTTGCATCTCTTTTCTGCTTTTGCCCAGGCATTCAGTGCTGAAGGTCAATGGGACTATGCATTCTAGAAAATATTTGTGCATCACATTCTGGTCAGCTGTAGTGTCGCAGCTCCAGAGGGATCTATGCTCCCTTTCTGGGTGATGTTATTGTCCATGTTATTGTCCCTATCTAGGAAGCACATTCAAAAAAATTGAGCTACCTTAATTTGAGCTAACAGACATCTCCCATGGCATATTAAAATTTAGGGAATTAATGGCTGTCTGGTTTAAAGAGCAATGCTACAATAGATGTCTGGATGGATGGATGGATGGATGGATGGATGGATGGATGGATGGATGGATGGATGGATGGATGGATGGATGGATGGATGGATGGACGGACAGACAGATAGGAATTGGGTATGGCTAGTCTAAAGAAAAGAAGGACTAGAGGGTGACATGATAGCGGTATTCCAATATTTGAGGGGCTGCCACAAAGAAGAGGGGGGTCATCCTATTTTCCAAAGTACCAAAAGGGAAGACAAGAAACAATGGATGGAAACTAATCAAGGAGAGAAGCAACCTGGAATTAAGGATAAATTTCCTGACTGTGAGAACAATTAAACAGTGGAACAGCTTGCCTCCAGAAGTTGTAGATGCTTCATCACTGGAGGTTTTTAAGAAAAGACTGGACAGCCACCTGTCTGAAATGGTATAGGATCTCCTGCTTGAGCAGGAGGTTGGATTCACTAGAAGACCTCCAAGATCCTTTTCAACTCTATTCTGATTGATTGATAGATAAGAGTTAGCTGAGAGATATATTAATGATAGATAGATAGATAGATAGATAGATAGATAGATAGATAGATAGATAGATAGATAGATAGATAGATAGATAGATAGATAGATAGATAGATAGATAGATAGATAGATAGATAGATAGATAGATAGATAGATAGATAGATAGATAGATAGATAGATAGATAGATAGATAAAGATAGACAGGCAGACAGAGATATAGATAGATAGATAGATAGATAGATAGATAGATCGATAGATCGATAGATAGATCGATAGATAGATAGATAGATCGATAGATAGATAGATCGATAGATAGGTAGATAGATAGATAGATAGATAGATAGATAGATAGATAGATAGATAGATAGATAGATAGATAGATAGATAGATAGATAGATAGATAGATAGATAGATAGATAGATAGATAGATAGATAGAGATAACTATGAATAAAAATAAAATGATAAAGCACAAAAACTGGTATTTTAAGAAAATGTTAAAGAAAATTTGACACTTAGATATTGAATAATGCTTCGTCCAAGTGTGCCAGTCCTTAATATGTTTCTCTGCAGTGACATATGGCACAGTCATTGTATAAACCCTTCTCCTCTGAAGCAATAGAAATCTTTCACCTCTAAGCCAAAGAGGGGATTAGAATAGGAGGGGGTCCATCTGCTTACCATTGCTGCTCCACAAAATCTCCCTGTTCTCAGTTAACTGGTGACTTTCTAAATATTGCATTTGCGTATGTGGCAAACAACCAGATGATTTCACTTGTCCAGTCAATCAGAACAATTTTGCCAATGGAATCAGTGGACTAAGTAATTGTAGTATAGCATCATGCCCAGCACAAGGGTTCTGCTAGTGTATAATGCAGGGTTGTCTCTTTAAAGATTTCAGACACACACACACACACACACACACACTTTCCCCCCTTTTTTTCTTTAACTCCTAGGAGAAGAAAAACACTTTGAAAAGATCAGGCCATCAGAATGTGTAGATGGCCTCTTTTATTAGTCTGCAGCCCACACAATTCAACCAATGCATGCACACAGAGAGAGAAAGAAAGAGAGAGAGTTTCCCAAATACAAATAAAAAGAACTTGGAAAGTTTTCATTTTAATTAGCTTTATCTGACCGTGCAAGCCATAAAGAGAGAAATCAAAGGGCTGCACTGTGTGGTGCCTCTTGGTAAAATAATCAGCTTTGATGTCACTTCGGTAGACCCCAGTTTGGGGCGAGGGGGGGTGTTGTGCAAAAGGCATTTCTTAAGTTCTGCTGTCATTGGATGTGGTCTGACCAACCTGGAAAGACTGTTGCTCCTGCCAACTCAGTCAGTAATCTGTAGACGTGATATGAAGGGCATTAGAGTTTTGGGTCCTGGTATTTTAATCAACACACCGTTTTGATAAAAATGAAGTACGAAAAGGGAAATAATGAAAACTTTTTTTAAAAAGCTGGAGCTGACATAAAAAGAATGAAAAGTGGAGTAAAAGATTCAACAGTGCACATTTATGGAAGGGGATCAAGCTCTGAAAGGACCTTCTCGTATTTCTGGACATCAGCAAAAAAAAAAAAAAAAAAAAGGGCAATCTCCATATCGAATTGATTCCTTTGAAGGCACCCAATTAAAGAGGCACATTTCAGATGTTCAGATTCCTTGGTGCTTGTTGAGGTAGCCACCACTGAACTTTTAGCTGAACTCAGTGTCACGATGCAGATCAGAGAGAGAGAGAGAGTGAGAGACAGAGAGAAAAAGACAGAGAGAGACAGAGAGAGAGAAAAACAATAGCTAGATAGACAGATAGATAGATAGATACACAGATAGATAGATAGACAGTAGACAGATAGATAGACAGATAGACAGATAGACAGATAACAGATGAATAGACAGACACTTGTAATTACTACTCTTTTTTTCATAAAGTTTATTCTGAGTGGAATTTCCAAAAAGCAATTGCTGTTTCATTAAGAATATTTTCTACTTATCTCGCCCCCTCACCACCACCCCCCATGATTCTTTTCTAACCCAGTCCCTTTCCCACCATCTCAGCTTCTATCTGTGAAGCCTGGCAGGGGATCATGCAGCTCAGCAGGTGAAACAGCCAGATGCCGCTCTGCCGTACAAGGGACGGAGGGCAGGAGAATATCTTCCGGTCCTTCTCTTCTGACATTGGGAAATGACGATGAATGGCACTGTAGACAGTCCAGCACAAGAACCGACCAAAGGGTGCCTCCACTGATATCGACAGTGTGTACACATGCAAGGCAGTTCAGCAAGTGTATGTACTTGGACAAAATTGGCTGTGCAATTCCTCACTTTTACTGCCGCCTCCTGGCACCAAAAGGCTTTGGAGAGAAAACTGTAGCAGCTGCTAGTGGCTTCATCTCCATCAAGTCCTGTCCATCAAACAGTTCTCTAGAAGCTAATCAGCTAAGTCTTTGGCGGGCTTTGAATAGGCAAAATGGAGTTCCAAAACTGAGTTCCAAAACTGAGCATGTTCTACCCAATAAGGTGACAATCCAAACTCTTCCAGTGCATTATCTGTACCTTGTTTTATCCTTTCAGGAGCAAACTTTGAAGAAGGCAACCTTCTTACACATGGCATGGAATCTGCTTGAGATTCTTTGTACTGATTATGAGATGCTTTGAAACATTCCATAATCAGTACACAGCATAGCTTATAAGAGTAGTACAATAATTGAGAAGTATTAAGAATGCACTTTTACTAATAGGTAATAAGCTCCGCCCACAGCTTAGCAAACCAAGCTACGTCCCCTAAAAAGTCAGACAATAGAATTTGGAGTCCAATAGGAAGCATGTTCGGCTCCCTTTTATATGTTTGGACGCATGACTGAATCCAAATCCTTCCACCCTCCAGGAAACCCCAACTTCCCATTAATCCTTATTCCTCTTATTCAACCCCTGCAGCAGAGAAGAGTTCGCTCCTCACTCTCCTCCCCCCCACTTCCTAATGTCTAGAGAATTGTAATCTATTGTCACTCTCAAAATGCCATTCTCCCAAGGATCCTGGAAAAAATTGCATTTTCCAAGGTGTGCAGAAACTGGAAATTAGCTAAGAGTAGGATTCCAGGCAGCAAAGAAGGGGAAATAAAGGAAGAAAGAGAATCAAGCTATTGGTGCTCTCTGAGCTTGGTTGCTTCCTTGCAGACGTTTCATTCCCCAAACTAGGGAACATCTTCAGTGCTGTTTGGATAATGAAACATCTGCAAGAAAACAACCAAGCTCAGAGAGCACCAAGGACCCCTCATTTCAACTCCTCTCTATCCGTTAGAAAGCGAATTTGCTGCCTTTGTGAAATAGCAGCAGCTGAGTAGAAAAAGAAACTCTGATACATCTTATATTTCATTCCAAATGAAAGATGAATGACAAGAAAAACGGGGCCAAGTTCCCAATACAGGTGCACATGTAAGCATGCCAAACTCATACTGGATAATTGGATGTTTGATTTGTGGTGGTATTACTTACATTCATGTTGTTAATATTTAATGCAAGCCAGTTATTTCAAACATACTGTATTGGGCCACTATTCAGGTGTTAAATGTTTTTCACAGATCTCTGCTTCAGCATTTTCCTATTCTAGACCTTTTTATTTATAGTAAACAAACCAGGGTATAACTGTTTGTTCTCCCTTTTTTTTCTGCTTGGTTCTATTTGCCTTTTTGCTCTTATTCAGATATTGCCATTTCCCTGTCAGTGTGGGCAATAATATACTATGGTTTCAATACATAAAATGAGACAAAGGGGGGGGGATTATGGATTTCTATTCAGATGCTAGAAGTCACAATAACTCATTATAGCAGAATTTTGGATTCCTGCAAAATACTTGTTGCAAAACCACAGCTTATTCCAAAAGGATGGGGTGTAGGCAACCAGTAGGACCGGAATATTGTGATACAACATATTGGAATGATATGCATGTTAATATAGCTGGTATGATTTGAACTATACCCAAGTGTATCAAACATTATTAAAGAAGTTATACAATATTGTGTGAAGAAAATGAAAATGAAAGTCAAAATGAACCAAGATCACTTAGGGAATCACTGTGGTACAATATAAATATAATGAAGGGAGGGAGGGAGGGAGGGAGGTAAAGGAAGGAAGGAAGGAAGGAAGGAAGGAAGGAAGGAAGGAAGGAAGGAAGGAAGGAAGGAAGGAAGGAAGGAAGGAAGGAAGGAAGGAAGGAAGTCATCCCTTGCCCCCAAACACCATGAGTGAGTGAGTCTGCTCAAAATTGTTGGGTCCCTTCTGCTACTATCAATGGAGAAACAGTGATATGAAACAAATTAGACTAAAACATCTTCCATTCCAAATATCGTATAGTGTGTAGTGTGTGTGTGTGTGTGTGTGTGTGTGTGTACATCAATGAATGAACGGATGTGTATTGGTGAAAGTACCTAAATGTGGATGCACATCCCCAGTCTAGCACAGAATACAGCCTTCAAAGCCAATATGTTTACTCACTTTTATAGCCAAGAAATGCTAGTATACTGCCCATTAAAATAATGCGCAGATCCTCAAATTTATCTAATCAGAATAATTGATATAAGATTTGGGGCCAGATCAGTCAATTTTACCTCATGCAAAAGTAGTAACTGAAAAGAGGAAAGGAAAGGAAATCAGCACCAAGGAGTGTAATAGTCACTGACAGATATGCGCATGTTCCTTCTCATTCTTTGGCGCACACATTCCTTGGTGATTGGAGAGCCATAGAACTGTAGCTCCTTCCAAGATGCAAGAAAAAGCATGTCAAAGAATAAGAAGCCTTGGTGATATGGGAGGATTCTGGCAGAGGCAATTTTAGCCACAACACATGGATTTTTGCCCTTTAGTTTGAGGATTCACACATAGGCCTATGGGCATGCTGAACTACAGTGTAACCCAAGAGTGTAGAGAAATTCTGCCATTTTAAAACACGTTTATATCTACTGTTGGTCTACGGTATGCTATTTATTGGATTAAAAGAACCGGCTTATTTCTTGGTATTAAGAAATTTTTAAAACACATTATTTTAAACAATGTTTTAATCCCTGCAACATCCATTATTAACTCTGTTTTATACTTTTATTCTAAGAGAGAGAGAGAGGGAGAGGGAGGGAGGGAGGGAGAGAGAGAGAGAGAGAGAGAGACTCTGAAATTCCAGACACATTGAAAAGGGCCTTTACTGAAACTAAACCAACAATTGATTATTACAAAAATGTGTTCAAAATCAGACTTTAAGGAATCTAACAAAATCGTATGTTCTAAAAACTCATTTAGTTCAACACAAAATTCTCTTTGATGTTTACTGGAGATTCACTTTCATCTTTTCTATGCTGGAAAGGTAAAATATTTGAGGGAATATTTTGATACATATTTTATGGACGTCTAAATCCTTACACAATGGAGATAATAGCCCACTATGGTTACTATAGTGAACCAGGTTCTTGAAAAACAATTAAAGGTTAAAAAGGTTAATATTTTGTTAAACTATATTCCCAAAATTGGATTCTTTCAGTCTTCGGGAAAGTTCGGATATTGAGCTTAGATTGTGGTGAAAAAGCTCAATATATATTCATGGAAGAATGCTTGTGTTCCAGATTTCAAAAGTTAGCTTATTATAATTATCATATATAATGTTACAGTAAAAACTAACAAAGGCTTTCAAGAAATGTTAACTGTAACATTTTTAACCTTTAATAAAATTATACCCACACACACACATATATATACAGGTTGTCCTTAACTTAAACCCAAAATTGAGCCCAAAATTTCTATTGCTAAGTGAGGCTTTTGTTAAGTGGGTTTTGCCCCATCTTATGACATTTCTTGCTATAGCTGTTAAGTGAATCAATGAAGTTGTTAAGTTAATAACACGGTTGTGAAGTGAATCTGGTTTCCCCATTAACTTTGCTTGTTATAAAGTGGCAAAAGGTGATCACACGATCCCAGGGACACTGCAATCATTATCAATATGAGCCAGTTTCCAAGTGTCTGAATTTTGATCACGTGAACATGGGGATGCTGCAACCGTCATAAGTGTGAGAAAAAAACAGTCACTAAATGAACTGTTGAAAGTCGAGGACTACCTTTATATGAATGAATAAGATAATCTGCTCATGGTTGTTTATATATCAGCATCAAGTGAGGTCACTTCACATTTTCCTAGGAATGAAACTTACTGAACTGCATAGACTTATTTTTTAATAAACATGTTTAGGATTAGACGATAAACTCTCATATCATTCTCTAGCATTTCACCAACCTAACTGAAGGTATAAGTGAAAATCTTTAGTTTAGCATTTGTTTCTTTTGTGAGTTGCCTATGTTAGTCCCAGAGCAATTTGAAGAGTTTGTGTGTATGTTTGTGTGTTTGTATGTGTGTATGTGTAGTAATGCTGGCAAAACTGATAAGAAAGCTGTAAAGGTCAAGACTGGATTAAAAAAACATGATGCATTTCTTTCATCTTAAAAATTCCTTGTATTTCAATATATCCCAGGACTATTCAATAGAAATAATTGTGTGTGTGTTTTTTATCTGCTGAGTAAAAATTATGTTTTTTTTTTCTTTTCATCAACTCAACTATCATTTCTCCTAATCAAAGACAGAAACAGAATGCTGACCTTTAGATCGGTTCACCTCTGATGGACAATTTGCATGGCTCATTTCCTGGACCTTGGGGAGATTTATATATTTTATTTTTCCCATAAACCAGTGAGCTGCAAAAGAATTGCAGAGAGAGACGATATGATATGCCTGATGAAAGCATCCATGACTATTCAGGGCATCTGAATCCTAGGTCTGAATTAAAAGCGAATACTGTATGTCACACATTTAGGAGAGTCATTTCAGTCAAAAGGATTTGTTTTTCTAAGAAGCCTGATTGACTATACCTGCGATAGTCACGTCCTTTGAATAACTCCATTCGCTCAGCCGTTCTGAATCTGGTCTTCTAAAGAAGTTAATATAAAATTAAAGGTTACATTTGCCAAATTAGTTTTAGGCTGCCATTACCTGTCCTGTTTATCTAATGTTTTCGTACTGTTTGCATGAAACATCTGAACTCAATCAATCATATTATATCTGTTCACAGTTCATTATTCCAATATGCAGAGGGAATAAAATATTTCAAAATCTAAAGCTGATTGCACATAACTAAACCCAGCTTTGTTCAGCAAGGCTTATTCTCTGGGAGATGTGAATAGAATTTAAGTTGAATAGAGTAATCCAAGGTACATATATTTGCAAGTACGGTTTCTCTCTGTTGAGAGAGTGTAACCGCTAGTAAAACTATAAGATTGAGAATGGCTTCTGTATCACGGCATTTATTATTTGCTTGGATTCTCATGCAGGGCTGGTACTTATGAGTTTCTTTACATGCATGCAAATTTCTCCTTTTGAAAGAGTGCTCATAGCAAGTCAATTTGTCTAGATTGCTGAAACTCAGGCGAGCAACAATGAATGCACAATGCTCACTAAGACCATCTCTGATTGAATTGCCTATTCATTCCTTAAAGCAGCTTCTTCCCTTCACACAATATGTGATGGCCAGTTTTAGTGTTTCACTAATCCCCAGTCCCCAAGCTTTCATTTTGGAAAATGCCATCAAGAAAATCTGAACCCCAGTCAGGTCACATACGATATATGGACATTCTCATCCATTTAATTTTGGGGGAAGTCATTCCCCTCCCCCTCCCCATTTTCTCTTTCTCTCTCTCATACACAGACACAAATCCCAGTCCGGACACCCTTCGGTTCTCTTTAGGGAGCAGCTTCCAACACCATCCTGTGTCCCCTTCTTCTTCTCTGTTTTCTTAAACACAAAGCAGCCCTTCCATTGAGAGTCACATACATCTGTGGTGACATTCCAAAGAATGAAAGCCCATATCTACATAGCTGCATGGCTAATAATGTGCCCTTCCCATTCAGCTCTCCCTCCATTATGAATGCCAGCCGAGCCAGCCTAAACTGGTGAGCTCATTTTGGCCCTCCCTCTCCTTTTCTTCCCCTCGCCTCTTCTCTTTGCCCCTCTCTGACTTTCAATGGGTTCCTGCCGTTGCTCAGGCGGACAGCATGCCGTTGCCAGGTGACACTCCCCCAAAAAGGGAGCGAAAGATGCTGGCGGCATGGATAGAGCAAAGCCAGTCGACTTTAGGGATGCTCTGTATTCAGGACTGAAAGGAACTTGCTTTGAGGTGGCTGAATTATCTGATATGCCTCAATTTGATTGGCAGGCTTGGTACTTTTTCTCTGGGTCTTCCAGACTAGAGTGCTGACGTTCTACACCCCTAGTCATTTGCCAAGTTGCTTGAATTTGGAGTGTCTCGGAGTGTGTTATAAATGACTGCCCTTTTCAAACAGCATTTGGCATAAGGGACATATAACAATTTAGCTTTAAGCTCTTAGGACAAAAGTATCTGCTTACAAACTATATATTTTTTTCCTAATGGCTGTTTCATTATTCTGTTTATACCATTAAAGGGCTATTCCTGGGGGGGGGGGGAATTTGCCTTTTTGAAACGACAGCTACCGAATTTTCTGAGAAACTTTTCTTGGTCCCTAGTCTGCCATGTAAAAACATTAGAACAAATTAGTATTTATATGTGTCATTGTCATTTTTATATCTTATTCTTTTAACCGAAAGACATACAGATAGTCCTCGAATTACAACCATTTGTTCAGTGACTGTTCAAAGTTACAATGGCATTGAAAAAAGTGACTTTTGACCAGTTTTCCCACAACTGTTGGAGCATCCCCATAGTCACGTGATCAAAATTTGGATGTTTGGCAACTGGCTCATATTTATGACTGTTGCAGTGTCCTGGGGTCATGTGATCACTTCTTGCAACCTTGCCAGTCCTAATAAATAGTGGTCACTAAATCAGGACTTCTTGTATATATTGCCCCTTTTGGTTTGAAAGGTCCAGATGTTTTATTAAGTTGGGTTTAGTGTATTGCATGAATCCAGCTAATGAATGGCCTACATCATTCAGCGACCTCTATCACTGTGTCCTCATCCTCCTAATCCATAGTCCAAACTCGACACCTTAACTACTACAAGTAGTCCTTGACTTATGAACCACAAAAATGAGCCCAAAATTTACGTTGCGAAGCAAAGCAGTCATTAAGTTGGTTGTACCCCATTTTACAACCTTTTTGTCATGGTTGCTAAATGAATCACCACTGTTGTTAAGTGACTCATGCGGTCGTTAAGCAAATCTGATTTGCCCCATTGACTTTGCTTGTCGGAAGCCGGCTAGTAAGGTTACAAATGGCGACCATATGATCCCAGGACAGTGTTTTGATCACATGACCATGGGGAATGCTGCAACTGTCGTGTGAAAACCGGTCATAAATCTTTTTTTTTTCTATGCCATTGTAACCTCAAACAGTCACTAAATGAATGGTTGTAAGTGAAGGATTACCTGTATTCTACACTGGCTCATTTGTTTGATAAGAATTTAAAAGAGATGGGCCAGAAGATCAAATTACAGATCTGCAATGTCTTTTCCCATTAGCCTATTTCTCCACAGAGTAACACAGAGAACGGTAGAGAAATAGTTGTGTTTACTATCATCAAATGGGTGAGCCGCCCACAACACCCTGTTCAATATTTGCAGCTGGTACTTTTGCAAGGGATGTGTGTGTGTGTTTGTGTGTGTGTGTGTGTGTGTGTGTGTGTGCCAGTGGTGGGATTCAAATATGTGAACAACTGGTTCTCTGTGTGGATGCCGCTTCCGGAAGTCCATTCTGGGCCTGGGCAACAAAAAAATAGCTACCAGTTCTGCCGAAGTGGTGCAAACCAGCTGAATCCCACCACTGGTGTGCGTGTGTATGTGTATACCAGTTTTATGACAGGTTTCAATCATAAAACAGAAACAGAAGAAGCTATGAGAAAAGTACAAAGTCCCACCCTATTCAGATGCTGCAACCATTTTCTATATTCTGCTCTCTCTTCCCCTGCCAGTTTCAATGACGCTGCAGATTCAGGGCCTCTGCCAGGCGACAACAATTAAAATAATACCCCAGTTCTTTGTACTGAGTGCACCCAGCTGTCTTCAAAGGGAAATGGATTAATCTTAGTGCATTTCCTTTCCTCAGCTGCTATGTAAAGAAGAGCCTTAGGGCTTAGAGAGGAACTGACTATTACTTGTTCATTTCTCTCCAAGTTGGTTACTGCTAAAAGCAGACAGGCCAAGAGGGCAAGAATCAAGTCAGTTTCATTTTACTGATGGAATCAGGGCTGTAAACCAATCCTTTACTCTACTTGGGCAGAGACTTCAAGGATGCAGCCTTTTACACACAATATGTTATCCTGCCTGTTGTAGCTGAAAAGCTCAGAAGGCGACTATGGAAATATGGGCAATAGCAAGGGGGAGGTGATTTCATTCAAGACAAGGAATTGGTTTTGCTAGTGGTGGTGGAGGATCTAGCAGGGTTAGCAGCAAAGGTCAACGCTGGGGACTGCTGCAGAATAGCTGTCCACGCACAATTCGTTTGATGATAGCAATTAAGCAAGCAAGACAGTATACAACTGCTATGCAACTGACGGGGCTCTATGTGTGTAGAGAGTGGGATTCTACAATATTTATATAAATCCATAGATAATCTGATTAGGCTAATAATCGGTTTTCACAATAAATTTTGTTCAACTATAGATTCAGTAAAATTTTTAAAAAAAGTCCTAGCATTTTGTTGCAATAGCTGGATTCCCTTGAGCAATCTAAGATATGAACCTTATCAATGTCACTTCTTGTTCACGCTCAGAATCTGGTACTCAAAAAATTATGGCCACTAAATGAGGAAGTAATGTGTAGAGGTTCACATGGCAAGTATTCTTCCACAGATTTGTCTAGTTACCTTTTACAGCTCTCACATTGCCTATTTGTCACCTCTTGTTATTTTTCCAAAGCGAAGAATTGGAAACATTTGGTCCATGTAATCAAAACAATCCCTAGAATCACCATCAATTGTCACAATTGTTTGCAAAGGTTAGATATTTCACTAGGCATAGGAGTTAGAGAAGTGATGAGTTTAGCTCTGTTTGGTTTGTTCTTTATTTTGTTGTTTGTTTTCTGATTGCCACCCAGAGTTGCAGTTGTTTGAGTTGGAAGGCCATATAAAATTCTTAAATAAATATCACTTAACATTGAAACATTATAAAGGTTGTTAAAAAGTTATAACATTATATAAAATTATAATAATTTTTCCAACTTATTTAAATTTGATATAGATAAGGATAGGTAGGCTTTCAACTTCTAAGACCTGTTGTCTTTTTAATAAGAACTCTGTGATCCACCAGTTGAAACCAAACAAGAATTAAACAATAATAAATTAGGTGGACTTACACTAAGAATTAAGGGATAGTAACTCTTTTTCTCTCTTCTAGATGGCAGCATTAGCTGAGCTTGACCAGTCTCAAAATGTTAACCAAGGTTGGACTTGGTTAATATTTACTTCATTCACATTTATTTATTCATTTATCTTATATGACTCCCAATGACCCTGGGCAGTTCAAAAGTAAAAGAAATAAAATAATAAACGGAATAAGGAATATAAGATGGCAGAGTTGACCCCCCCCAAAAAAAACCAGATATGAACACACAACCCAAAGGGGCTTCAATCACCCTTGCCAAATGCCTAAGCAAAAGCCAGGTCCTCAAGTTTCTTTGAAACACCAGCAAGCTGGAAGCTATGTGGATTATGGAAGAAAGGCTACTAGGAAATCCAAACATTGTAGGCTAGATAACACCCAGATAAGCAGAAATCAACATCAAGATCAATACTAGACAGACAATCAAGCAATACACAATACCCCAATCAAGGAGCTGCCAACTCAGACAAACAAGCTAACAGTGAACAACAGCCTAATCAAGAAACCACCAAGACCACTCCCACCAACACTGAAGGGCAAGCTACTTGTATATAAACAGAGAGAAAACCCCCTTTGCTTCCAGCACTGATGATGTTATCTAATTAGGTAATGAAATGTCTGCAAGAAAACAACCAAGTTCAGAGAGCACCATTGTAGGCTGAGTTGGGAATGGAAAAAAAAAATTCTGGAAAAAGGCAATAGTAAACCACATCCATGCTGTTCCCAAGGAAACTTCATGGGCATGTCCCTCTCATCACAGGAAGTTTGAAGGAGTCTTTAGGCTGATCTCACAAAAATCCATTCTTGGCTTTTCTCCAAACATACATTTTAAGAGTTTGGACAGAAATAAGCTTTGTGGTTGCTATTTATAACTAACTGGAAGTGAGATTTTTTTTGCTGGTCTTCTGCAACCAATCTCTTCGCCAGTATGAATCTACAGGTAGTCCTTGATTACAACCACCATTGGGACCAGAATTTCTGTTGCTAAGTGATGCGGTCGTAAAGCAAGAGGTCACATTGCATAGCCATCGCAATCCTGGCAGCCTTCCTTAACTGAGAATTGTGAGTCATTAAGGAAGGATTCACCCCAATCCAAGCCATTCTGGATACAAAATTCCCTGGCAATGCAGCCCAAACCTTTCACTACATTAGTATCTGTGCAGTATTGTGCCAACGCTGCAATTGTCAATGGTTTAGCTGCATACAATGTTTGCAGGAAACAATTAGCAGTGAGAAGGAATGGTTGGTTAATTGCTGTGTAAACCTGCCCATCAATACCCTTCTTGTCATTGTTCCTTCAACACTCTGTCTCTCTTCTGGATTTGGAGCCACACTAGAACAAATACTAAAGACTATGTATCTTAGCTCTTCCCAAAACTGCAGTGGCATAATGAAATATATATATATATATACAACAACCAATGAGAAACACTCACAAATGGAACAAGGGAACTTACATCAACAGTTATTACTTTCTGACTGCATTTGGGGCTCATGACCCCAAGTGTACAAGGCAGACAATTGTGACTTGCTGTAAAGACGTGGTGTCTGCCACAAATCTCTTGCCTTTTTGAATAGGCAGGGAGAGATAAGGAAGGTGGGAAAGGGCAGGGAGCAAGTTGTGCCATTTGATTCTGAATCAAAAGTCAAAAGACTCCAGTGTTCCAGCCCTTCCTTTTGCAGGACCAAATGGGGGTCCTACAGGAAGAAATCACTCAGCACTGCCAGATAACATCAAAAAACAAATAGGCACCAGAAACAAAGGCGTTTTACAATGATGGCTGTCCTGCCTTTTTTTTTCCTTGCTGCCGTTCTTAAATTAGTTGCAAAATAATCTTTGTCTTAATATTTTCAGCAGGAGCTTCTTCTTTTTTTCTTGGTATAATAGCTTGTGATACCAAAATCTAAGGATCGAATGCCCAGATCAGCTACAACAAAAATGATCCAGTGATAGGCCTTAAATTCTTGCCCTTTGGATGAGTTGAAACTATAAATCACAGTTTTCCTCCTGTCATGGTGTTTCTGATAGTTGTAATCCCTGAACATTTGGAGAGCATTAGGTTGGGAATGTTATATTAGCATATTGTTATACCCCAGAGTAGCATCTAATGAAACCTAATCTAATGTATAATTTGAACATCTTTCTGTTTATTGAGACTACAGTGGATCCTTTACTGTTGTTCCCCAAAAGGACTCATCTGGCTCCTCTCAAAGGTACTTACAATAAATGAACATGGATAAACCCACAAGTTGAATCAAATTTTAAACATATCTATAATTGTCAGCTCTTCAAGGCAGGGCAGACTAGGAAACCAAAGTTATAAATGCTAATGCTATTTTTATTATAAGGTTACCATAACAGAAACTTCCAAGTCTGACTATGTCTAACCTCTCACCTCTCTTTATCTTTGTGAAAACTAGGGAGGGTCCTGTCTGAGATGCTTTCTCAAAATACATTTCTACCCTAGACTCAGATTACTTTTATCTAACATTGTCTTGACTGCATCTCAACAGCCGTGGTGGCGCAGTGGTTAGAATGCAGTATTGCAGGCTGACTCTGCCAACTGCCAGCAGTTCGATTCTCACCAGCTGAAGGTTGACTCAGCCTTCCATCCTTCCGAGGTCGGTAAAATGAGGACTCAGATTGTTGGGGGCAATACGCTGACTCTGTAAACTACTTAGAAAGGGCTGTAAAGCACTGTGAAGTGGTATGTACGTCTAAGTGCTATTGCTATTGCTATCTCTTTCTTCTGTTCCTCAAGGTTATTCCTTCTTCCCATTACAGTTAACCTAGGGAACATACAGTAAGGTACCATCATCATAATAAGTGGCTTTTCCCCATGACTCAGTTAAATGCTCTCTACCAGTTGAAACCCTAAATTTAATTGTCATCAGCTCTTGCCCTTAGCCTCCATCCCCAAACCCCAAGGCAGATTTTTTCTTCTTCTTAAAATGGGCTATCTCATTAAACATAGCACATTAGCCAACTGTCTAGTTCACTTATATGGACGACCTGCTCCTGCTTCCCACCTGTCTTCAAGTCAGCAGAAAACTAAAGTAGCAGGAAATTTTCTGTCCACGCAGCCAATGCCTATCTTGTCATTCTCGCCTGGCTTCCAGCCTTTTGGGTACATTATAATATTCTGATTTCCAATGTGCATGGCATATTAAGCAAAGTCATTGGTTAAAGCTTCTGGCTTTGCTGTCCTCCCCCTTTCTTGACATCAGTAACTGGTGTGAACACCCTCCCCCCACCCACACACCCACACACCCACACACCAATTAAATCCTATGGTGAGGGGCATATGCTTTTAACAAATGGGCTCAGCTGCCTGTCAAAACTGATTACCAAGAGGGCTGTCTGCAAGATCGTATACGGATTGTATGTAAAGAGCAGCCTTCCAAAGCTAACATCCGCAAGCCGCTAGTCAGGCAAAACTCTTTGCTAGTCAGGCAAAAACCCAGAATGAACAGAATGAACTTCTTTGCAAGAGTGAGATGACATTTGTCATGCAGACTTAGAGAGATACTCCACTGCCTCCATCCTGGAGACAGAAGGTTCAAATTCTTTTTCAAAACAAAAGGAGAACTTGGAAGGAAGAACAGGAAAGGGAATCAGAGAAAAAAGCTGGAACCAAGACAGAGCAAAGAACTGGGGTTCAGTCCATCTTCCCAGCAGCCTTAGAAATAAATTACTGGAATCTCCGGAATTATAATTAAGTGTGTATCTGCTTCAGTGAACTGCTGTCTGTGGAAATAAGTGCAGAAGCATATAGGGAAGAAGGTTGTCTTCAGTTACTTTATTGTGCTGCGCTAAAGTGTCTTGTCTTTTATTTCTCTGTCTGGGTAGAGAACTACATATTAATGAAGTAGCCTTTCTATAGAATCTTGTATTCTGAAGTAATATTGACTACTGCTCCAATCTCTTTAAAAGTAACAGACTTGCATTAATTTTTTTCTCCCTGGAGCATCTATTTTTAGGGCTATTTTGTTTAGCTGCTGACTCCGATCAAGGCAACTCTATATCCAAGACACTGCATCTTAATGCCTAAAATATAAAAGTGTTAATAGGTTTTTTTTCTGTATTTTTTTAAACAAAGCTTGCTTTTCTTTGTCTCTGGGGAGATTCCCAAGGAAGACAAGAAGGACTGAATCGTCTAGCACAGGGGTTCCCAACCAGGGGTGCGTGCACCCCCTGGGGGTGCGAGACGATATTCCAGGGGTTGCAAAAACGTGGGTTTAGAAGTTTCAAAATTATAGTGTGTATGCATCATTCGTTTCAAACTTTTGTAAAGGGTGCGAGAATATATCAGAAGTGTTCTAGGGATATGGGGTATAGAAAAGGTTGGGAACCGCTGATCTAGCACATATCTATAAACCAAATAGCATTATTGTAATGATTTCTCCCCCTACCTTTTTTCCTATTAATTGCAAGGACAATATAGCTTAGGAAAGCCCCATTCCAATACTCTCAAAGACCAAAGTTATGGGGGTGGGGGAGGTTTGCTGGTTAAAGTCTGTTATTAGGTACCTCCTCCCCATTATACCTATTAGCTTTTGTGCAACTTTTTTAAGGCAGGGCTTAGCCTACTAAAATTCTTTCCCATGCTGCACTCATTGCTATCATACGAAGGAGAAAATACTACTGTACTACTATGAAACTGGAACAACTAAGGTTGATTGAAGTCTGTCTGCATCACGGGCTGGGAACAGTATCCATGTCATAAGGACATGGTAAAATAAATTTGTTCGAGCATGCTCCTACTATAATTAGATGCAAGAAGAGAAAGACCCAGAGCAGCTTCTTGAGAAAGTTTGCTTTCTTGTGTTATTGCAGGCTTCATAATTTGTTCAGTTTCCTAGGAAGAGATACCTAATCACAAAGCCATTATTCTTAACAATGGGTGGTAAAAATTGAGCTAGGTAGGTGGATGATGAAAAAAATTGATCTTCTGAACTTCATGAAAAAGGTTAAAATTAATGTGTATGGGAAGAGTAAAATCACAGTGTCAGTGCCTAGTGGTTACCACATTTATAGTGCTATTGATGCTCAATCAGAATTAACCCTCAGGTCTCCAGAGAAATACAGACAGATATGCATGCAGTACAGTCATTTATTCCCAGAGAAACATCTGAGAACAATTCAGGTCCTCAGTCGTCAATATGAGTGTGACAGCTTAAGAAAAGCATTGATTGATTTTGGTGCAGCTTTAATGCAAGTATCTTCTTCTCTAACCTTTCGAGATCAGCAACTGCTTTTGTAATTTTGACAGGATGTGGCCCTTCCAGAAAACGTTTTCTAAAAATGCTACTGTACTGAATACATTTGTTCATGATAAATTCCTTTATGCTGCTTCAGCCATGGACTTAATAAAGAGCTTAAAACAAGAATATGTAACAACTGTGTGCAGTAACATTACAGGTAGTCCTTGACTTACAACAGTTCATTTAGTGACCATTCAAAATTACAACGACACTGAAAAAAGTGACTTATGACCATTTTTCACATGACCTTTGCAGCGTCCCCGTCGTCACGTGATCAAAATTCCGATGCTTGGCAACTGACTCATATTTATGACGGTTGCAGTGTCCTGGGGTCATGTGATCCCCTTTTGCGACCTCCTGACAAGCAAACTCAATGGGGAAGCCAGATTCACTTAACAACCGTGTTACTAAATTAACAACTGCAGTGATTCACTTAACAACTGTGGCAAGAAAGGTCGTAAAATGGGGCAAAACTCATTTAACAAATGTCTCCCTTAGCAACAGAAATTTTGGGCTCGATTGGGGTCGTAAGTCGAGGACTCCCTATACTACTGTAGGAAATTATCAAAATTATTAAATATATCAAAATAATAAAGCCAATCATTTTGAATCTTAAAAACCATGATGCATTATTTCATCAACCCCACCAAATTCAACAATTTAACCCTGCTTAGCACACATTCATTTCCTTTCTTGTCTCAGTTCCCAAGTGCACGTTAATTATAAAAGTGGAGTTTTTAGATTTGATGGAAAAGTGTTCCATAGAAGGGGAACTCGGGCAAAAGATGCTTATTGGGAATCTTTCTCTTGTTTTCACCCTTGAGAGAGGGGTTCTCAACAAGCACTCTTTACAGGTATGTCTCTGGTAGGCAAATTTTATTTGCAGCATTATTCTCAAAAATAGTTGTGCTAAAAGCCATGTTGAATCTGAAAGCCCCTTGAGTTGTACCAGAAAATAGACCATCAACGCAGCTCCTGCAGTATTCTGCTTGCCCAACAATACTTGGTTGTCCCAGTTACCTTGCTTTTTCTCCATTTACACTGTCCAGATAGTCTTCAAGGATAGCCCCATGAAGAGTCATGATAGCCTACTTGTGAAGTGAGAAGGGCACTAGAGCCAATACCTTCTGCTGTGTGTAGAGGACTATTGGGCATACACATTAGATTTGGTTAGACTTGAGACTGGTGCTTCACTTCAATTATCTTCCACTTTGTTAAAGTAAGAGAGGGCTGCGATGGTGCAGCGGTTAAGACTCTGAGCTTGCCAGCTGGAAAATCAATACCCCAGGTTTGAGACCCAAGAGCCATGCAGTGGAGTGAGGTCTCATTACCTGTCCTAGCTCCTGGCCACCTAGCAGTTTGAAAACATACAAATGTGAATAAATAGGTACCATTTTGGTGGCATATAATCATGCTGGCTACATGACCATGAAAATGTTTTTAGACAATGCTGGCTCCCTCAGCTAAGAAACAAAGATGAGCACTGCGCCTTAGAGTTAGACACAACTGGACAGGGGAAACCTTTACTTTTACCTGTTAAAGTAAATTAATCTTAAAATAAATTTAGGTAAGGTACGGAATTTGGCAGGTGCTGATAAATATTTCAGTAGGCATACTGCTCCTTTGCTCCATTTACACTGTCCAGCTAGTCTTCAAGGACAGCCCCATGAAGAGTCATGATAGCCTACTTGTGAAGTGAGAAGGGCAGGATTGCCTGGGACATGGGACAGAGAGCATTAGTGCAATGCTGTGGAAGAATGTAAGTAAACTTTACATTATGTGCAGATCACAGCCTTGTACCCTGTGCTAACTAATCAGGAATAAATCAGATTTATGGCTCTGCTAAAGGCCATGTGCAGCCACTCAGCAGTACAATAAAAAGAAAGATAACTTGTTCAAAGCACAAGCAAACATAACTTAATAACATCAACCACTGCTGTATCCAAGATGTTTTATAATGATAAACAAACTCTAACCTATTAGAGAGGCAATAGAGGATCGAATCCATTTTTTTAAACTGCCAGCCTTGTAATATCTGAAATATTCAGGAATGGCTTCTCTACTCTATTAACATTTTGCTAATCACAAGTGAACCAACTAGGGTTCCCAACTTTTTCTTTTCTCCTTATAATCACTTGGAATGTTGCTAGAATAGGATGCTTTTAAATCATGTTAAGGATCTATAATAGATAACCTGAAGAAATGAGAAGTTCAGATTTAAAAGAAGACAGTCATAGCTTTTTATTAAAGAGACCAATAACAAAGCGGGGGGGGGTCGTGATGTCTAAGCAGTTAAAGATGCTGGCCTTGTCAGTTGGAAAGCTGACAACCCAGGTTCAAAACCAAGCACCGCGCAAATGCAAGTAGATAAATAGGCACTTCGATGGGAAGGTAACAGTGTTCCATGTGCCTTTGGAGTATAGCCATGTTGGCCACATGACCACGGAAAACGTCAATGGACAACACTGGCTCCATTGGCCAAGAAACAGAGATGAGCACCATCCCCTAGAGCAGGGGTGTCAAACTGCTGGCCCGCGGGCCAGATGCGTCATGCCAAAACCATGCCCACCCCATTGCCGGCAATAGAAAAAAAGTCGTGATAGGTCGTGACACATCACGTGACATTGCGAGTTTGACATCCCTGCCCTAGAGTCAGACATGACTTCATAGGGGAATCATCAGTTATTTGCATGAAACATCAGTCATGCAAATCAACCAATACCAGTAGATGAGTCTGATCCATGTTCTCAGTAGCGTATAAAAACAGAGCAATTATAAAAAGTGACTTAGTGGAAGAAGAAAAAAATAACCACTGAACGCATGTCTTTAAAGATTTTTTTCCCAGTCACACATTTTTACAAGCAAGGTGTAAATTAAGAGACGGTGCAATTAAGAAAACACAAAGCCTTGGATCCTTTCAAAGGCTCAAGATGTCCTTTGGATGACATCCTACTGGTAACTGTCATTCATCACAACAGAAATAATTACTCTTTCCTAATATTATTGCAATGTCATCAATCAGAACATTGATCCTTATGCCTTTGCAGGTCATAGCTCTCTGGCCTTTTGTGTTATATCAGTGGTGGCGAACCTATGGCACGTGTGCCAGAGGCGGCATTCAGAGCCCTCTCTGTGGGCACGCACGCCGTTGCCCCAGCAGAGTTCGCCAGAGTAGCGAGCATGTGGCGTTTGGAAGCAACAGGGCAGGAAGTGAGCGAGCAAGCGGCATTGGCCCCCTGGGGATGCCCTGGAGATGGCGAGGGACTGGCCCCGGCCACGCTCACCCAGTCTGCCGTGACCACTGCAGCCACGCCCCCCAAGTGGCCCCCCCACCCCCCAAGGGCACCACAATGCTGATGCAGCCCTGGCACTTTGCAATAAATAAGTGGGTTTTGGGTTGCAGTTTGGGCACTCGGTCTCTAAAAGGTTCGCCATCACTGTATTATATTTAAAGCACAAGCATTCAGGCCAACGTTATTCTGGAATGGTTAGTTTTCTCCAGTGGATGTCTTCTCACAATTCAGGCTCTGAACAATGTTGCATTCCTGGCCAATTTTTTGGTCACTTCTTCTTTCTTAAGAGCATGTGTAGCTTCCTTATGTTGTTTTCCCCAAAGCTTTGACGATGGCTGCTTATAATGATCTGGGAGGAAGAAACAAAGCAATTGTAAAGCTTGTTCAGAAGTACTTCATATATTATTAAAAGTGACCTTGCCACTTCCACTTCTATTTTTTTTCTACTTCCTTCCCTTAATGGAACAAATTATGTCCAGCAAGTGCAAAGTCCTCTAAGGAAAAACTGCTTCTAAATACAGGTGTTCCAAACTCTGATATAGAAAATTCTGCAGATTTAAGCTCATCTCTAACCTGAAGGCTAGTGAACCTTATTATTGTGAACACTTTAACATCAGTGACATTCTATTATATAGAAACAAATCTCATTTTCTTTCCTAAGTAGACTGATATCAGTGTTTTGCCTTAGTTGGTTTTATTGTTCTTCAGAACATGGCTGAATTATTAAACATGGCGCTTATTCCTTCACACGTTTCAGACTCAAGCAGCGATATCGAAAGCAAAGACAACATGGCATTCCAGTATGATCAAAAACCAGACTTTGTTTCTAAAAATACATTGAAGGAAAATGTGAGATGATTTTTTTTCAAATTATAAATTCACTTAATGCAGAGTGTGAATCTACATCTCAGTCTCTTCTTTAATTAATCCTAGTTTAATTAAGTAAAAATATAGGTGCAGGTTTGCTTTTTTGGCATGGAGCACAGACTTTTTTTAAACTGAAATTTATTATAACATACAAAAAGAAACAAATAGAGGGATAGGGGAAGAAAAGAAAGGGACAAGAGTGCAAGGGAAAAGAAGGGGAAACAACTTTTTTCAGTGCAATAGATACAAAGTCCAGTTACAATCTTAACTTTATATTTTACACAATTAGTAATTACTAATTAGAAAGTACCAGCCATTTCTATAACAATAAATTAATCTAATCAACAAATCCTAAGATCAAAGTTTCATTTTTTTTCTGTTTCAAGTGTGAACAATCCAGAAGCAGTTTCCAAGTAGAAACAAAACTGGATCAATTTTTAATTAGAACAGTTAGTTTTGCCATATCTTCAGCATGGAGTAGAGGCTTAACTTTTTATTTTTTTCAGCTGCTACTAAACAAAAATGCTCTTTCTCTTACATACAAACACATTCAGGTACAGCCAGGAGCTTAACAACAGCAACAAAATTCTGTTGGTTCATATAATAACTTTTCTCCTAAAGTTTTTAACAGCTTGGAGGGAGGAGGAGTGTGATTTTAAGCGTGATTGTTTGCTTCATAGGAGGACAGAAGGATTTGCCCAGTTTTCCATAACAGGAAGCCCCAAATCATTCCCACCTGTGATGTATCAAGGAAAAGAGGAACTCTATGCATTAAATATGTAGCCATAACATGTTATTTGGCCACAGAGAAAAGAGACTTCACATGCTTTACAACACATAGAATGATACGAGATGCCCATAATAACAACAACAAAAATGGTTATGATGACAGTGTAGTAATTCACTGATTCTGAAACCAAGATGAAATGCTGATTTGAAGCCTGAAGTAAGGAAACCATTTTTAGTTTAAATATATTACATTAATCTATGGTATTGGATTTTTCCTTTTCTTCCTTTTGAGAACTAATGAAAAATCATTATTGTAGGGAAGTTCTAATTTTGCAGGCTGTTTCTGCTGTCATAGACCATCCAATAAATAACAAAAATATTCTATACATATAAGTTATGGATCGCAGAATATATGCTTTGAATACAATATTCAAATCATTGAATAGAATATTCTTAATCAAGTATAGCTTAAACATGAATTGAGAAACGTCTAATTCAAATATATAAGCTGTGAATTTATTATATAATCACAGGCAAAAAATTGCCCTTATGCCTAAGTCCTCTACCCACCCACATTATAGAACTGATAAAACTATCTTATCTGGCTGTTGTAAATATTACTCTGCTAATTCAACAAGAAATACTATTGTAGGAACCCTTAATGTAGAACACAGCTAAAAATTGTTTTAGTAATTCTCTACCCAGGTTAATTCAAAATGCATATTCAAATCGTCCCCTATTTTTTTCGCAAGCACTTTGAAGGATGATATTCAAAACCAGACACTTCTGCTGTGTGTGTTGTGTGTGCGCGCACGCGTGCACGCGCCTTTAGTCTCCAGAATGAATTTCACTCATTTTTCAAATTTTGGTCCTATTCACATCTCCCACAGGATTAATCACACTGTTTAAACACTGTTTAAGCACTAAAGTCAAATGATTATTTATCCTGTGCAAATACATCTCTTTTCTCTGTGATCAGAGGACAAGTAATTCTTCTCTTGCCAAAAGCTTCATAGCAGGTTCCAAATTTTAATAGCTAGGAAATGAGGAACTCAACAAAGCCAGAGGAAGTACTGGCACCATTATATGAAGAAATCATCATTCTTTGTGGCAGGAAAAAATACTCCAAACATTTAAAAATGGTGTGGGAAAGTATGGCTCAGGGACCACAGGTGGCCTGTTACTACCTCTTTCTTTTCCCCCCTTCTTTCCTTCTTTCTTCCTTCCTCAGCAATTCTTTCAGAATAGGTTAAAGCACCCATTTCCCGGAGTCTCTCTCAGAGAGGTTCTTGACCCTGTTTATTTTTGTAACGCAGATCTCATCTTGTTCTGCAAAGCTTTGTGCTGCCCTCAGACCGAAGGAAGTTATTACACATGTGAGCTAGGATTAAAGGCACCAAGGAGATTTGACGATTCTGTAATAACCTCTGTAGCATACTACACTTTAAATTGAAGGTATTTACCCATCACTGAACAAAGATGTGTAGTTTCTATTCCTCAGTTGAATGATAATAATTCCTACCAGGCTGGGAATGACTTATTGAAATACAAGTGTTAGTATCTAATAACTATGTTACGATAAAACATTTCTAAAGGTAAAGCGCTAATAGTATCTCTTCTTACATTCTCCTCGTTTTGGGCAAGATTATGAGGCTAATTCAAGTCCAATAGACAAAAATATATGTATTATATATAATATACATATCATTTTTCTCAGAAAACTTCAAGAATAAAGAAATACATGTGCCTCAGTACCACAGAGGTTTACAGCCCATATTAAATATCATCCACTACAAAACAGTCATTTTTGTACTTATTTATTTCTTTACTTAAACATTTTTATTCTACTCTCCGGGCTAAGAAGGTTCCCAGAATAGCTGCCTAAAGTTAGTAAGAATTTCATTTCTAATTTATTATTTTTCAGGTAGTAGTGACTGACTGCAGTTCTGTAATATTTATGCAATCAGTTAATTTTAACACCTTTTATGTCATGACCTAAAGAAAGAATTCTCTGCAAACTTGACAGTAAGCTCCGCAGAATATGCTGAGAACGTTCTAATGTAAATATGTGGCAGATTAGTGATATATTACCTGTTTAGTTCTAGAGGATTTATGCATCGAACATTTAACCTAATTTTTACTGTGCATATTTTTATCTTAGTACCCCAGTTTTATTTTCATTCTGAAAATATTCTCCTTCCAGTATGTGAACTCTAAGATTGCCTGAAGCCTTTGTCCAGCCCTCATTTTTAAATAATTCTGATTTATATGCCTGGATTAATTGATAGATGGAAATGCAATTATGCTACAAACCATCGTTTTTGGCCCAAGAATTATTTGCTAAAAAAAAATCCAATGCATGTTAGAAGTTGTGTTAAAATATGCAATGAATTTTCTTACACTTTTTAAAAATTAAATTTACTGCAGAAACAGCATAGGGCAAGCTTAATGAATAAATGCATGAGAAGCTCACAGATCTATGACTGAATATGTGAGAAATTGATATACACTGGCAATGAAAGGATTCGTCCCATCCTTTTATTTGGAAAAATAATAAAAAGTAGTAAATATTAGTAAATATTAATAGTAGTATTAATGGTAAAATACATGGGCGGGTTATATCCCAAAAAACTGAAAAAAGTCTGAGATACTCAAAGACAGCATTTTGTGCTTTTGGCCTTTGCAATGATGTTCTGGGAACGTGAGTCAAAACAATTATAAAAAGATATTTTTTCCAAATCTGGTGGTTCTGTGCCTAAAACCACCTCTGCCATTTTGTGGAGTCTCCATTATTTCCAGGTAAGCTTATATTTTTCCATTTTGGAAGCTCTGAATTGCCTTTAGAAGCTTTACCATAAATTTTGAAACATTATTTGCATAAATTAAGAAAAATACTTTGATATTTGGTCTGAAAATGTTTAGCTGAAAAATAAGTACTGGCAGTCCTCGACTTACGATGACAACTGAGCCCAAAATTTCTGTTGCTAAGCGACACAGGTGTTAAGTGAGTTTTGCCCCATTTTACGACCTTTCTTGCCACAGTTGTTAAATGAATCACTGCAGCTGTTAATTTAGTAACACAGTTGTTAAGTGAATCTCATTTCCCCATTGACTTTGCTTGTCAGAAGGTCGCAAAAGGGAATCACATGACCCCGGGACACTGCGACCGTATGAGTATGAGTCAGTTGCCAAGTGCCTGAATTTTGGTCACGTGACCATGGGGATTCTGCAATGGTCATAAGTATAAAAAACAGTCATAAGTCACTTTTTTCAGTGCCATTGTAACTTTGAACGGTCACTAAATGAGTTGTTGTAAGTCGAGAACTACTTGTATTCTTTGCATTTTGTCTGCTCCTGATAATTATTGCCATTTTGTTTGTTCATAATTTTCAAAGAAATGACTTATTTTATGATTGAATTTGACGTGGTATACTGACAAACAATTGTGGAATTAAGGAAATTGTGCCCTCGTAAGTATATCGAGCAGTAAGCTCACTGATCAATAGGAAAAACTTAATTTTTTTATCTCAGGATCTTGCCAAATTCAGCATGTTAAAAAGAAAACAGCCTATAGCAGGTGCTCCGAGCTGTCAGACCTTGAAATTTGTTTTGAAACCAGCCACCTGTTAGTGCAATTGTGTAGCTGTTTTTCCTGGCTTATGGGATTTTGCCTCAGCTGTTGTTCTCATGCTAACATTTATTTCCTTCAGGGATCACTCGGTTCACTTGCCGCAAATGAGATGTGTGTGTGTACGTTTGTCAGTCATCCTGAAGTCTGATTCATTGCTATGTATAGAAAGAAAAAGCACTTAAGTTTCCTTCATTATCAATAGACTTTTTATTCTTCTTGTAATACTTCCATGATAAGACAAGAGAAAAAATGTGGCTTAAACAATGCTTCCTGACTCATTTGCTTCATTATGATTCCTGTTTATACTTCTTCAGCAGGTCACATGCTTTTGATGCAAAAGACCCCAGGCTGAACCTTTTGCAATTCCCAAATAGACTTATTAAATTATTCTGCCAGAGTAAATAATACTATTCTGGATAAACCATGAGCCTGATACCATGTTTCTCTGAAAATAAGATCTGGTCTTATTTTTATTTTTTGCCTCCAAAAGAGGCAGTAGGTCTTACTTTCAGGAGATGCCTTATTTTTTTCCCAACACCTGCCTTGCCTCACGGCAACGGCACCAACAGCCCCGTCCAGCAGGAGCCTGCATGGCCGCTCCTGCTGGAGCGGCCTGCATGGCCGCTAGCTCACTTCTGTGGCTGCTCGCAGCCGTTCACAGCAGGAGGCCGTAGCCTGCTGGACCATGTCACTGCCACGAGGCGAGGCAGTGGGGGAGGGGGGGGAGCTGCCCCAAGCGCCCCATAGGCGCCCAAACACTTTTCGCCCAGATGGAGAAATGACGGAGACTGGAAGCTTCATCTGCTTGAAAACGGGGTGGTTGGAAACGGAGTGAATCCCTCTGTTTCCAACTGCCCCATTTGCAAACAGACAAAGGTTCCAGTCTCCCTCTGGGCAAAAAGTGTGTGGCGCATCCAGATTGCCTGCCTCCCCCCTACCTCTGCCTCTGTGCTGGACTTACCTGCACTGCTCCAAGGGATAGGTGGGCTGAGGCTGCTGCCAGACACTGTCGGCCCCTGTGCGCTCACCGCCCCTTGTGTTGGCCACGCCCAACCCCCGGGCTTATTTTTGGAGTAGGGCTTATATTAGGCCCATCCCAAAAAATCAGGCTAGGGCTTATTTTCAGGGTGGGCCTTTTTTGGGGGGAAACACGGTATGTATATGTGCAAATAATTTGTATATACAAGTAGTCCTTGACTTACGACCACAACTGAGCCCAAAATTTATGTTGCTAAGGGAGACATTTGTTAAGTGAATTTTGCCCCATTTAATGACTTTTCTTGCCACATTTGTTAAGTGAATCACTGCAGTTAAGTTAGTAACACGGTTGTAAAGTGAATCTGGCTTCCCCATTGACTTTGCTTATCAGAAGGTTACAATAAGGGGATCATATGACCTCGGGACACTGCAAATGTCATAAATATGAACCAATTGTCAAACAGCTGAATGTAAATCACATGACCATGGGGATGTTGCAACGGTCATAAGTGTGAACAATGGTCATAAGTCATTTTTTTCAGTGCTGTTGTAAGTTTAAACGTTCGCTAAACGAACTGTTGTAAGTCAAGGACTACTTGTAATGTGAATATCCTTATTATATTGAATGAATTCTAGAGTCCCACAATAAATAAAGCTGATAGTTTGAGGATAGGGCCAATCCAAGAAACCAACTATCTTCTCCACCATATAATGTAATCATTGACCAAAAGAGACTGATTCCCAGATACAGCAGGATACACACATCAGCCTTCCCTTTCTTTTTAGTGAATCCAAATGAGAAATACCAGTAGTAGTTACCAAGGAGCATGAAGTAAAAAAATATATCTGGGCACTTTTCAATCAGGATTCAGGCTGCATATAACATGGAAATGGTATTGATTGTTTTTGTTTATGACCAGGAACCAGACTGGAATAGGACGGGTATATAATTTACAGCTATTTCTGGAACAGAAGGATTTGCTCACACAGTCCTCGACTTACGACCACAATTGAGCCCAAAATTTCTGCTGCTAAGTAAGACAGTTCTTCAGTGAGTTTTACTCCATTTTACGATCTTTGTTGCCACAGTTGTTAAGTGAATCACTCCAGTTGTTAAATTAGTAACACAGTTATTAAGTCAATCTGGCCTCCCCATTCATTTTACTTGCCAGAAGGTTGCAAAAGGTGATCACATGACCCCGGGACACTGCAATCGTCATAAATATGAGCCTCCGAATTTTGATCATGTGACCATTGGGGGGGGACGCTGCAATGGTCGTAAGTATGAAAAACAGTCATATGTCGCTTTTTTCAGTGCCATTGTAACTTTGAATGGTCACTAAATGAATGCTGGGAAGGAAGGAAGAACCTGAGCAAGTAGCGGCTACCATCAACAAACCCAAAATAAATAAATAAATAAAATGATGAGATGTTTATAACAAGTCACACAAAACTCAAACAAGAGTTGGAAAACATCAGGATCTCTGTTGTCTAGGGCTGGCAGAGCACCAGGGTGGGAATGTCACCTCTTTCAAATATCAGCTTGCTATTCCTTTCTCTAACGACTAGGCCAGGGGTCTGCAACCTTGTCAACTTTAAGACTTGTGGACTTCAACTCCCAGAATTCTGGGAGCTGAAGTCCACAAGTCTTAAAGTTGTCAAAGTTGCAGACCCCCGGACTAGGCAAAGATAACTTCCATATGCCTGGAGCTCTATTGCAAGGATGACTAGGATTACCTTTGCTTCTCCTTCCTCCGGTTAGCAATTCCTTCTCCTTCCATTTTGTAAGAAAAAAACAAGCTGGATTCACCCTACGGAAAGTGTGAGCAGACAGCAGAGTAACCCTTCAAAACCTAATTTTAAAACCCAGTTCTTCTCAGGCACTTAATTAAAAAAGGATGGCCCTTTGTATGATGTTCTTGTGGAAAAAGAAATACTCCGCTTCTTATCATAGGCAAAGCACTTCCTCAAAGTTCCTGTTTTACTAGCGTATTAATTGAATTGTAGTTTGTCAGAGGAAAAGCCTTTTGACTGAAGCAGAGAAACAAAAAGAATATCCGTAGCATTTAATCTTTTGAATAAGGTTTTGTTTCCCATTGAGAACAAACTTCCTAAAGGAAGCAACTTCCTAAATAAAAATCGCAGGCAACACAAATCCAGGTCCTACACACATTGAAAGGGCTTTGTTATTCACAAAAAAAGGAATTTATGTAAAATCAGTTATACAGTTGCTAGTAGCTCAGAATATATAAATAACTGAATCATTTCCTCACCTGACAGCACCAAATTGGATTATATCCTTGAATTAAATTACTTTTCTTTATCCCATTAAATTACTTTTCTTTGCTGCATACAAAACACACACACACACACACACAAGTTTTGTTCTTTGCAAAGGGTCACTGAATATATTGGCTGCGAAGATTGTGAAAGCACTGCCTCCCAAGGCATTTAGCCCAAACCTTTGCTACCCAAAACTGCTTATCAGAAATCCCCTTATTTAAATGTTGTGATTGTGATAATGGCTTTGTGTGTCATCACCAAAGAAATACCACTTTTACCCAATTTTAGGTAATTTAACCAGATTTGGAAAGTACTAACTTAAGCTCATCAAGGGACATCAAAGGTTTTCAACACGGTAGGATGAATATTTTGCTTCCCAGTCATAAACCCTACCCTAGTCCAACCCCCTGCTCAGGCAAGAAACCCTATACCATTTCAGACAAATGGCTGTCCAGTCTCTTCTTAAAAACTTCCAGTGTTGGAGCATTCACCGCTTCTGGAGGCAGGTTGTTCCACTGGTTAATTGTTCTAACTGTCAGGAAGTTTCTCCTTAGTTCTAGGTTGCTTCTCTCCTTGATTCGTTTCCATCCGTTGCTTCTTGTCCTGCCTTCAGGCACTTTGGAGAATAGCTTGACTCCCTCTTCTTCATGGCAGCCCCTGAGATATTGGAACACTGCTATCAACTACCCCCTCGTCCTTCTCTTCATTAAACTAGACATACCCAATTCCAGCAACCGTTCCTTATATGTTTTAGCCTCCAGTCCCCTAATCATCTTTGTTGCTCTTCTCTGTACTCTTTCTAGAGTCTCAACATCTTTCTTACATCATGGTGACCAAAACTGGATGTTTTCTCCCTGAAAGGTCTCCCTGAAAGATTTTCAAAGCTTGCCTTCAGAAGTTGTGGGTGCTCTATTACTGGAGGTTTTTAAGAAGAGATTGGATAGCCATTTATCTGGAAAAGTATAGGGTCTCCTGTCTAAGCAGGGGGTTGGACTAGAAGACCTCCAAGCTCCCTTCCAGCTCTGTTATTCTGTTATTGTGTTATTCTGATCTGCACAGCCATAACACAAAATAAAGGAACCTAGATTACTGGAAACCAATTTTCCTGTGGGAAAATTTCCTTTCCTTTAGGTAAAAAAGAGACTATACGCATCAGTACTATTGATGTTGTCTAGAATTATCCCAATGAGCTTAGTGAAACTTGTTCCAAGGTAAATCTGCATTCAATGAGTGCATTAATCACCAACATTAGTTTTTTATTGTTTTCCTTGTATAAATCATATTATGGGCAAAACTTTTCAGGATTCAGGAATTCAACTGCCAACCAAGTTGGGTCCTGCTTAGTTTTTTTTCAAAATCAGCCACAGTGCCACTTGATATGACAATACTGTGCATCAGAGACTGACAAATAATATTTTTATTTTTAAAAGCCAAATTCCAAATCTCATATTGAGTCCTCTGGGCCAGACTAGATCTAAATATCCTGAGGTTGATTACCTATCTATCTGCTAGAAGATGAATTTTAATAAGGGAGGAATTGGTAGTTGATAGCTTTGGTGGAAAGCTGGCATCTTGGTAAGTGCTACCTTCTTGCCTTCTACTTTATCAGGAAAACTGAAGTAATGAATGAACAGCATCTGGGGAAATGGGCTTTGCTTCAGGCTGTCTGGAAGGAAAACAGTAGTTAAGATATTGGCTCATCATCCTGTTCTTCCATCTGACATCCAACTCTGTTCAATACAATTTTTATTGTTTTCCCATTTTGTATGCTGTCAGAATCCAGACATCTAAAATGAAACTTTCTATTAAATATATTTGCAAATTTTAGCACCACTAAAAGATTGAATTTTTTTCTTCAGACTAATTTGAGATCTTTATTAAAAAATAATCATCCAAAGGCCAGATATATAGCAAAATATTATTCTCTTATAGCCTGGAGATAGACAATTCTATAAACAGTGAAAAGGTTCCTCAATTTTGTTGAGCCTTTAGTAATCAAAGGAAGAGAACAGTGGTTCTCAATCTGGGAAGACCGCAATGTCATCACAGGAGGTCCGTGAAGGTTTGAAGAAATTTTATTATTTAAATCTTGAGTTAAGTCTTGTGGGTCCATTTCCACAAAAGGTATTTAAAGGGGATCCATAGTGAAGAAAAGATTGGGAACCACTGTTATAGAACATTAGAAAATCAGTTAACACCATAAATACCATCAGCAACTGATTCTTGATGAAAAATGAAAGTCACCCATCATTTTTTCAAGAGACTGATATAATGAACTTCTAATTCATCACCATTTTCTATATAGTGGAACTTAAGGCCACATAGAGAGCAGCTTTGTTCCGGTAGCAGACACTATATATTTGTACGTTGTGTTAGGCACTCAGGTGAAGGAATCCGCTAGTTAAGTTACACAACCAAAGCCAACCTCCCTGCAGATGAAGATTGTCTAAAATTTAATGTTGATGACTTCCAGTGTGGTGATTCTGGGGGTCTTAAATCTCTTTTGTCAGGACCACTTAGTCCTACTGAAGCTTTCATGGTCAATGGCATCATAACTATGGGATAGCCAAATCAAATATATGACTGGACACACATATACTTTGAACTTAGTTTCCATACTTGGCAGGAAATAGTAATTTGAAAGTTAGAGATCTTCGTTATGATTAGATTAACCTTTAGGAGTAAGAAATCTATTCCTCTCTGCCCAAGTGTGGGACCTGTTTGGAGTCATTGTTTTAAAAAAATGGTACCCACCTCTATAAAAGAAGGGAAAGAAACACTACTTTGGAAAAAATGGATCCAGAAAACTTGAATAACTTTAGGCTATTGACCAATAACCTTTCTTGTGCTAGGTGCTTAAATGAATGGTGACTGAAAAGATCTAAATGTTCTTTGATTAATTGAGTTAATTCTATGTTCCTTTCAATCAGGATTTAGACTGATTTTAGTCATGAATTTGCTTTAGTTGCCCTATAGGCTGAACTTTCCCTTGAAAGAGAAATAGCATATGAATGCTAATTCATTTGCCTTATAGTCATTATTATTTATAAAATTTGCACACCATGTGTGTTCTCCAGTACTAAAAAGTTACAATGAATATGTTACAATTAAACAATCCCTTCCACAATGGGAACTCAACAGCAATAAAAATGGTACCATTGTGGTATGGTGGTACAGCTGAAGGCCAGCATTATTGAAGGTTCTGACTTAACCTTAAGTCCAAATTCAAAAAGGAGATAAATTTTCTATACCTAGTTCACTAAGAAAATTGCAAGATGGTTTTAAAAATGGAAATGTTCGCTCCTTCCTTTCTTTCTTCAAAAATCAACCTATTTGGAATCCAATAGTTTTGAGCCAAGGATTCCTAACAGTATCTTTTCATATTCACTAGCCAGATGTGTCCGAAATATAAATGTAATTGCACTTTGAAATAAATTCTCTTATAAGACGATCACACTGGAGACTTAGCACGCTTGCAGGATAGATCCTGCTAGAAGACAAAAGCTTTGTATATCCATATTTCTCATGCTTGCAGTAGAGCAGGGGTGTCAAACTCGCAACGTCACATGACATGTCACGATGTATCGTGACTTTTTTGCCATTGCCGGCAATGGGGTGGGCGCAGTTTTGCTTTGATGCATCTGGCCCGCGGGCCGGCAGTTTGACACCCCTGCAGAAGAGGATGAAAGCAAACTAAACTAAAAACAGGAATACTGCAAAGAATCAATGTCAGTTTTCTTAAAGTAGGGTTCCCCTCTTTTTAACATACATTTGTTAAATATTTGCACAAGTATGCCATGAGACATTAACCTTCAAATTCATCTCTTTAAGCTTTCAGGCTCTCTGTGTGTGTTTTACATTACATTTGCTAGCTTTCAATTACTTTTTTATGGACAGGTGGGAGGGGGGAAGCAGTTATGACTAAAATCCCCAACTGCTGATATATTTCCAATTTGGCTTAGTGGTTTACTGTAGCCCAAGGCATACATTATTTAGCACTCAGACATGATCTGCCATGTCTTGTTCCTTAAGTGCCATAGAGCTCTCATTTGTGTACCCCCAAGGGGACCATCCAATGGACAACTGGTGATGTCACCCCCATTTACCAATCCTTTATGATTAGAGAGGGGGGAAATTTAATGTTTTCAAGCAAAGTGGTCCTTCATTTAACCCAAACCAGCTGATATATTTGGTCTCACCATGGAACATTCCCTGCTGGTAATATCCTGTTAAATATTATTGTTGTTTTAAATAAGAGATTCTACATGGCAACTAGTGCTGCTTTTCTGAAGGCAAAATGCACAGAATAAACTACTTTCATTTCTGTTCCAGAATGAACTTGCTGGCTCTTACATTCTCAATCAGAGAGACTGAACGTTTTAGTTACCACAAATGGGAAACGGAAATTGAAACATTCAGATCATTAAAATAATATGTCTTCTGCATTATAAATATCATTTTGTAGTCTGAGTTAGCTGCGGTGTGGTCTTCATATGCTGTAATGGACTTGTAATGTAATTGGACATCCCTTGGGAGAAAAGACAGAATCTGAAAAATAAGAGGCAAAGAACTGTAATGTTGGCCTTGTGAAAGCCTATCAAAAGAAATGTGCACTGTGCCCCAAGGAGTTGCGTTGCTCTAAAAAAAAAAAAAAAAGATCACTCCCTTCAAACATAGAACATCTGGGAATCCTAACCTGGTATTTTGTCAGGTGAGTAAGGAATAGATCAACTGTGTCTCCTGGGAAATTGGAGGCATTGTTTGTAATCTGTCCAACTATGATTATTTGCAAAAGAAAACATATACTGCAAATGTATGTTTCTGGATTAAAATAAAACAATAAGGATTCCATTTGCGAAAGAGAGAGAGAGAGAGAGAGAGAGAGAGAGAGAGAGAGAGGCACGCTGGCTGAGGAATTCTGGGAGTTGAAGTCCACAAGTCATAAAAGGGCCAAGTTTGAAGACTTCTGGACTAAACTGTGCCTCAAATGTTCAGCTTCACTTTATAATTCATTAAGAACATGGATCAAATAGCATAGAACTCAAAGGTCCTATTCTGACTTTTCCCCCCCCTGACTTTTACCACTATGGAAATAAAAAACAATTACATAGTCTAACCAAAGCATAAAGAAATATTCCGATTTTATAAAATGTTTGACAATACATAACAAACTTACAGCAGTATTAAGCATGAAACACTGGAAGTAATTTAACTGCATTTCCAACAACTGGAATCTACCTCAGGCTAGCCGAAAACTTAAAGAGAAGAAACCTATGAGTGTTCTCAAATGAAGTCTGAAAACAGGACATTTCCATGCTATCAGTGGTGTCACCCTTCCTAACTTCACAGCTGTTCCTTAGAGCTGGGAGGTTGAGGAAGAGGGGAAGCTACCCAAGAAGGGCTGGAGAATCTACACTCTACACACCAGTGACTTGTCCTCAGTAGAAAGAGGTCAAGATGGTGGATGCATTACAATGTGAGTCCTGCCTCTTTTGTATATGATGCACATAAACAATGGGCGTTGCAACACTTTATTAATTTAAGGTTGGCAAAAGAGAATATTATTGGAAGAAGAGAAAATCAAGCAAAGCCATTATATGGACTACAGAATTATAGAAATTAATTGTTATTGATTGTTTTTTAAATACTAACCCAGACAACACGCTGTTTACCAAATATTAAGGTGATTATGTTAAAAATCAATAAAACATTTTTTTTTTAAAAGGAAGAGGTCAAGATGGTGGATGCATTACAATGTGAGTCCTGCCTCTTTTGTATATGATGCACATAAACAATGGGCATTGCAACACTGCCATCTTGCCAGCATCCCCACAGATGGTGCCATCAGCCCTTGTCCTCCTGCAGAGTCAGGACTTCAGGAGGGATGTGAAAAATACTGTAGGAAATACTGTGCCTACTCTTTTATTCATTTAATTGTTTATCTCTCTTTTTTTGTCTGTTTCTCATTCCAAACATGATGATCAGCCTAGAACTTCAGAGTTTCTGGTTTCTGGGTCAACATCTTCACCACCACACCAAACTGACTCTCTTTGCTTCTTAAAAAAAATCATATCATATAATTGAAAAACTGCTAAAAGGGTATTTTTATGTTTAACCACCTAGAAATTTTGTATCCTAACAGTACAGTATAAAAATGATGGAAATTACACTGATAGATAAACCAGATCAGTTTTTGCCCCAAAGATTTTTTGTGAAAGAGATGAACAAGTGTGAAAATTAATTGTAAAGCGACCAGTTCAAAATCAACCTCTCTAATGATGCAGAGAAAGCAGCATTTTGTCACTTGCACCTTGCTCTGTCTTCTCTATTGTCAAAGAAAAAAAAATGAAAAGGGGATTAGCTCTGCCTATATAGGTAAATCTTTTGTGCATATATTGCTGTAATTAAATGACTCTCAGCAATTCATACTATATTCTAATATATTACATTAAGACATTCATAGTATAGTATTAATTTAAAAAATGTTAAAATAAGTCTACAAACAAAATAGCAGTATCACAAAATGCTGATGAAGTGGGGGTTAACAGTATCTCAATAGAAGAAGAATAAAGCAGACACTATCCAGAAAAACAACACCTGTGAGTCTCCATCCTTTCCTCTTATGAATGTCGGCAACCCACTGGAAGATTCCCCTGAGAGGTCCACGTGTGATGGATTGAGACAGGTTGTAAAAAATGACCCTGGTGGCTTTCTTTGAAATGTGGAAGACAGCAACGTTGCAGCAGAAATAGGACAAGTATGTGTGGTCTGCTCTCCTTCTCAGATAGGACACAAATAAAAATGCCCCAGTCGGAAGGAGTTTAGTCAACTACTGAAAATTCTTTTTATCAGGAAGAAGCTTGGAGGTTTAGTTGGACAAGTCCTCCAAGGCTGGATTAGGTTCTTGGATCAAAGGTTCCCCAAACCTGCTCTAAGGCCCTGCACAGAGGGAACACTTTGTTAGATACAGCTGCAGGATGGTTTTCTATGCAATTCTTCAAAGACGACAAATGCTTACACATTCAGAGAATCTAGAGCACATGTTCTGCATGCAAAAGGCCGCATGTTCAACTCTCATCATTTCTTCCTAGCTTGGGAATGAAGTGGGTGGCTTTGAATCAGTTTTTGACTCCCAGTGACTGCCCTAGACAATTGAAGTTTTTTTAGCAAGATTTCGTAAGTAGTTTGCATTGTCTCTTTTTCCTTGGGCAAAGAGATAGTGATTGGCCCAAGCTAGCTTCATGCCCAAGACAGAGTTAGAAGTGAGACTCTCCCAATTTCTAGCCTGATGCCTTAATCACTACACTAAATTGGCTCTAGATTCAGGTACTACCTGTCTAAAACACTGGACAAAGACTGTCAGCCATCATACAGACTATTGAGTTAGATCATGGGTCGGCCACCCGAAACGTCGGATGAGCCGCACGGACCCATTTAGCTTAAAAAAAAAAAACACTGGGAGCCGCGCGTTCGCGCATGCGCGCGCACCCGCGCATGCGCACGGCCCCGTTCGCGCATGCGCGCACCGTTCGCGCATGCGCGCGCACCGTTCGCGCATGCGCACCTGCGCGTGCGCACCCCCCCGCACCCGCCCGCGCATGCGCGCATGCGCTCGCCAAAATGGCGGAGGAGGCTCCGGAGCCGCAGGTAAGGCCTCAAAGAGCCGCATGCGGCTCCGGAGTCGCGGGTTGCCGACCCGTGAGTTAGATGGACTGACATGCATAATAAAGCAGTCAAAATCTAGACTGGTTAATTCTAGCAGTTAAGAAGGAGAACAATTGGAGCATGCCAATCAAGAGTGCAGGGTAAGGGCGCTTTTAGAAGCCATGAAAAGGCTCTGCAGACATAGGAAGCTGGGCAATTTGGCTTATCTAGAAATAGTTACATTTTCCTTTTGAAAGACACGCTGTGCCTTTAATAGTTATATGACTGAAATTGAACAGGTGCATCAAGCTGCATTATTGCTAAGTGCAGCTGTTGAGAAAACTCCCTGTCAAAAAAAAAGAGGCAGATTTCTTCATTGTCCTTTTTTTTAATGTTAATCAAATATAATTCCTAAATCCTGCCTCTTGCTTTTTTATTAGCATTGTTCCTAAACAGATGGCTACAATCCATCTATTTAATTGATACTTAGTCTAAATGTAAAGTGGACTTATTTCCTTAAATAGATTTGTTCAGTTAATTAAATATTATTTCAGCTATGAAACAAAAATAATCTACAAATATTTAACATATCTGCAGTGTATAAATCTCAGCAATGATTTTTTGCTACAGCCAGGACAGAGAAGATTATGTTATTGGCTGAGGTTATGCATCTTGATAAACCATGTTTTACTGAACAAACTACAATTGGCTGGGTTTGTATACCTCACAACTATAAACCCTGGTTTTAAAACCACAAAGGATAAGTTCCTTCCCCAAAGAGATCTGGTCTTCTCCTTCCCTTTTGGATTTCAGGAAAGCAATTAAACCTGATTATTCCCCTCAAAACACAAGATAATAGCATTCTGTTATTGAAGGTTTTGTGGATCATTTTGTAGATACATTTTATATAATATATATTTACATAATAACATTTTATATAATGTTGATACCAAATTTGGTTTATGGGTGGGTTCTGCTTAAATGGGGCGAGGAGGCATACTCCATGATGTTTCTAATTGTTAGCCACCTAAAAACATTCATAAATGGGTTACAAATAAAGTTCAAACTAACATTGTGGCTTAGAACGATGCACAAATCAAGTTCACTTTTAAGTGCTTTTGGTACTAGTACAATGTGGTCTTAATCATCCCACTCAATAATTAGCCATAGTCTACACTATTTATAGCTTTTGGACCACCTTCAGGGATAGAGTCCATTGCAATAATTGAGGTAGGGATATTATAACTAAACTCCTTGTTACTAAGTGTGCTTTAGTGACAGATAGAAATTGAGGAGAAGCCTGGCTATGCACCTGTTTCTTCAGAAGAAGCACGACCTCATCTAGAATAGCCAATATTCTTCAAGACCTGAGAATCTCCTATTCTCACTATTGGTTTTACCTGAATTCAGGTTCATTATCTGGGCTCTTACCTAGATTTCCACACCCCTCCTGATTCAGGTAGAAAGGAGAGGCAGAGGTACTGTTTTCCAAATCTCTAGATGACCATTACCAGCATATTCATGTAAATACTAAACAGCAGGAGTGAAAGAATAGAATCTTAAGGAGGAGCTCCACCACACAAGGACCATCCAAACAGAAACCTCCAGCTGACACTCTCTTGTGCCAGGAATGGATTACTATTAATTCTTTACCTCAAATTCCAAAGCCAATGAGCCGCTTCAGCAGGAACCCTGGAAAAAATGTATTGGATGGCCTAATACTCAAGCAACTTTTCTGTTTCCTCATGCTGCAATGTCTAAAGCTGATCCTATAATCTAACTAATGCTCCCGTAAATTCAACAGATTCTGCAATAATAATGACATCATATTTGGAGCAGATGCAAAATACTCAGTATCTGTCAATGTCTAGTTCAGGGGTGTCAAACTCGCCACGTCACGTGACGTGTTGTGACGTATCGTGACTTCCCCCCGTCGGAGCTGGGGTGGGCGTGGCTTCTGCGTGACGCATCCGGCCCACAGGCCGGCAGTTTGACACCCCTGGTCTAGTTTATCCTAATGTTTATTACCTAAGCATTGTTAAACATATTTATTATATGTGTTATATTCAGAGGGCCCCAATATAGTTACTAGCACATCCAGGTAGAGTTGGAAAAATTCAGCCCTGAAACACAGAACAGCCACTGTCAATCAATGTAGACAATATTGCACCAAATGGACCAATGGTTCAATTTACTATAAAGCAATCTCATCTGCTATTTTTTCATATTTCCAACAGCTTATTGAATAACATTTCTTTATTATAAAGCTAAAGAGACTATCATGTGCAAAGGAAGTTGGTTTCAATTATTTTTTTCTAATTAATGCACTAACCTTCTGACAGTTCTTTCTAAACAGAAAATATAAAAAATAATAGCTTCCTCTTTACAAGCAAAACAAAAACATCTATTAGGATGTTATTTTATATATAGTTAATGGCTCTTTGTTTGTTTTGCATAATGCCTTGTAAGCAGCCAGCATATTTTCACACTATACAAATTCTGTAGATAACAATCTGACATCTAGCCGTTTCACAACCAGCTGCATTGTGTATTTCCTCTTAGATTTTTATTAACTACAACCACCTTTAACTTGATTCAGATGTATATTTTTAATAAAGTATTTTTTGATTACTCATTTGCTCAATTTCAATGCCCAATGCAATGAATAATACTTATTATTTTTGTACAATTTTATTAATAGTACATTATTTCTTTGATTTTGTGAGAACTGAGATTCTAACCGTACAGGTAGAAAATGCAAGATCAGCAAGCTTAATTTTTCCACAATTTATTTTTGCCTTCTCATCATTTCATATACCACAATTATATTTGCCCTCTTATTCAACACAGTAAGTTAATTCCAAAATGTTCACAATTGCAAAAAGAAAATTCTAAGTAGCGCCACTGATTTTTTTCTATTGCAACATTCCTTAAACTTAATAGGGAGGCAGAAATCCTTCATATTCCATGTTAATCAGATGTTATCTTGAGCATACATATGATGATTCTGATATTGTCATATATCCTGGCAGTAAGTACATAGTGGGGACTTTGGTGCTCTCTGAGCTTGGTTGTTTTCCTGCAGATGTTTCATTACCCAACTAAATAACATGATCAGTGCCATAAAGGAATGGGGTTTGCGTTCTTTTAATATACAACAACCTAATCAATGAATCACCAAGAACACTCCCACCAACACTTAAAGGCCAAGTCATTAGTATATAAAAAGAGAGCAAACACCACTCCCTTCTAGAACTGATGATGTTACCAATTGGGTAAAGAAATGTCTGCAAGAAAACAATCAAGTTCAAAGAGCATTAAGGACCCCACATTTCAACTCTGATCTACAAATATTCTCTTCTATTGATAGTAATATATATATATATATATATGTATGTGTGTGTTTGTGTGTGTGTGTTTACTTTGACCCATCTGCATATATGTGTGTGTGTGTGTGTGTGTGTGTGTGTATTTACTTTGACCCATCTGCATTCATAAATGATCTCTTTGCAAAAGCACCATTGACTGTATATAACAGGAGTTGCAGCCTGTGTTACAACCATTCTCATGAAATAGTTCCCAAGATGGATACAGGCAATCACAAAAAATCCACGTACCATAAACAAAACACTAGGCTGAAGCAGCACTATAATTATTATTTTTTAAAATATCTGATGCTTCTAAGATCTAAATGGATCCCAGAGGTATTGCTACAAATACAGGTTAAGTTTGAGGCTGATGCTTTACTGTGCAATATGTCATTTCTCATTCCTTGTTAATTAAAAGATTTTACAAAATAAACAAGGTAGGGAAAAGAGATGGCAGTTGTCAAGGAACGGGTTGCAAAGCTAAATGTCACAGTGTTCCATATTGATGACCCAAGGCATAAAACTAGAATTTATGTGATCCTGCCCTGCTTTACTCTAATCATCATCATCATCATCATCATCATCAATCATCATCCCCCAGTGAGGCACTACCTTGACGTGGTTGTGGGGCTTATGTACTCTGAGGAAGATGAGAGCTATGCCAAAGGTTCAACCATACTGGACAGGTCTCATCAGAGGAGTCAGACAAAGAGTGTCTCTCCCATAAAAAATATGGTGAGACGTAAATTTCAGAATGCCATACCGGCTCGGATGTCGCCCGGGTTAACAAGGTCCGCGCTACATGTTGGAGCTCCTGGATATCTGGTGAAAAATGGGTTACAGGACTCAGGACTGTTGGCTGAGCAACCAGGGCCAGCAGCTGCAGAACTACTGGAAGAAAAGGTGTTTACCCGTCGCAAATACACAGTGATTGAAAACAAAGAAATAATGATTTGTTATTACAGATCAAGTCCAACAAGAAGAGGATATCTAAAACGAATGCACCAGTTCTGGAAAGAACAACATCCAGAATCAGAAATAACAGAACAGAGACTAGCAGATCAACGCCGATTTATAATACGAAATAAAATATTCACAGAAACAGAACTGGACGAACTGCAAAGGTTTACCCAGGGCAAAAAAATCAAAGCCTTGCCAGAAGTAATTCAGAATGTAAAGGCAAACCAGAGGGCGTTGGCAGTGAAGGAATCCAGCAGAGATATACAACTGTTCTCATTTGGAAACCAGGTGCCTCTTCCTCAGGAAGAACAAAGCCCTCTAACTAAAGAAATAAAAGAATTGAAACAAAGAATAACTGAGCATCTAGAACAGCACAAAAACAACAGAATAAGGCTGCCTGCATTGAAGCTTGTTCCAAAGAAACAGCTAGCACAAGCATTAAAAGATGCAAATACTGCAATATCAAGTATAAGCACCAATTCACTGCAAGAAACAAACCAACTAATGTACAGCACAGCTGCAGTTATAACTGAATACCTGGGATGCAAAATCAACAAAGAAGAAAAACAAACAAACAATGCACCACAAAAATGGAAGGTTAGGCTTGAAAATAAGATCAACAAATTAAGATCACATGCAAGCAAGCTAGAACAGATGAAAGAAAAGAAGCTGAAGAACGAGAAGACCAAAGAATACCTAATCAAGAAATACCACTTAGAAACAAGGAAGATCAAGGAAGCACTGGAAATAATAAAGCAGCAAATAACAGCTATAGCCAGGAAAATCAGTAGATACGAAGCTCGAATTGCAAATTATAGGCAGAACTTCCAATTTCAATCCAATCAGAAACGTTTCTACCAATCCATCAATGGAGAAACTGCAATGAATCAGTCAGTACCTGACAAGGAAGAAACAGTGCAGTTCTGGAAGCAGATATGGGATAACCCAAAGAAACACAACAAGGATGCGGCTTGGTTAAAAGAGGTGGATGCAAATAAAACAAAAGGTGAAATGAAAGAACTAGTAATAACAACAAAAATGGTAGGAAAAAGAGCAAGGAAGATCAAAAATTGGTCAGCACCAGGTGAAGATGAACTGCATGGGTTTTGGTTGAAACATCTAACTGTTCTATACCCATCCATTGCCAAGCAGTTCAACAATATACTACAAGGAGGAGAAATTGAAAAGTGGCTAACAACTGGGAAAACCTACCTAATAATGAAAAATCCAGCAAAAGGGGCAACACCAGGCAACTACAGGCCAATTACCTGCTTACCAACAACTTTCAAATTGCTAACTGGTGTGGTACCTGATGCAGTACAACAGGATCTAGTTGAAAACAATATCTTTCCACCGGAGCAGAAAGGAAACTGCCCCAATAGCAGAGGAACAAAAGATCAACTCCTAATAGACAAAATGATCTTGGAAAACTGCAAGAAAAGGAAGACCAACCTGAATGTGACATGGATTGACTACAAAAAGGCATTTGACTCTCTGCCACATGACTGGATAATCAAGTGCCTAGAAATAACAGGAGTCAGTAGAAACATCAGAAAATTTGTGCAAAGATCGATGGCACAATGGAAGACACAGTTGCAGATCAATGGTGAGAGACTGGGAGAGGTTAACATCAAGAGAGGAATATTTCAAGGAGATTCATTATCACCATTACTATTTGTTATTGCACTGTTTCCTCTGTCAACAATACTGAATAACTCAGGACATGGCTATCAAACATCAAAAACATCTGCCAAACTATCCCACCTCCTTTACATGGATGATCTGAAGCTGTATGGAAAAACATCATCTGAAATAGAATCGCTGCTCAACACTGTCCGTATATATAGCCAAGATATTGCAATGGAGTTTGGCTTGGACAAATGTGCCACACTTACTATCAAACAAGGAAAAATAGTGAAAACTGAAGGAATCAAGATGCCCCACGAAAATAACATTAAGAGTCTGGATGAGGAAGATTACTACAAATACTTGGGTATCCTTCAAGCTGACAACATCAAGCACACTGAAGTCAAGAAAAAGATTAGAGGTGAATACATCAAGAGAGTGAAGAAGATCTTAAAGTCCAAACTCAATGGAGGAAATACCATAAAGGCAATCAACACCTGGGCAATTCCAGTCATTAGATACACAGCTGGAATAGTGGACTGGACTCAAGCAGAACTAAAAGCAATGGATAGGAAGACCAGAAAAATAATGACAATGAATCATGCCCTTCATCCACGCAGTGACATTGACAGACTTTATCTACCAAGGCAAATAGGTGGGCGTGGAATGCTGCAAGTACATCAGATGGTTGAAGAAGAAAAAATGGCTTTGGAAGAATATCTGAAGGACAGTGATGAAGATGCACTGAAATTAGTATATCAGGAAGGCTTACTGACTACTGGAGAGACCAAACTGGCCTACAAGAAAGACCAAATGAAGAACAGAATAGAGGCATGGGAAGACAAAGCACTACATGGCCAGTACATTAAAAAAATAGCTGGGAAAGCAGATAATAACAAGACCTGGCAATGGCTAAGAGCAGGAAAATTGAAGAAAGAGACCGAGGGACTAATTCTGGCTGCACAAGACCAAGTCTTAAGGACAAATGCCTATAAAGTCAAAATTGAGAAGATAGCAACAGACAGTAAGTGCCGCCTATGCAAACACGCTGAAGAAACAGTGGACCACCTGGTAAGCTGCTGCAAGAAAGATCGCACAGACTGACTACAAGCAGCGGCATGACAAAGTAGCAACAATGGTGCATTGGAAGATCTGCAAGAAATATCATTTGCCTGTAAGCAAGAACTGGTGGGATCATAAAATAGAGAAAGTCATAGAAAATGATAAAGTTAAACTGCTCTGGGACTTCAGAATTCAAACAGACAAGCACCTGCAACATAACACCCCAGACTTAACAATTGTCGATAAGAAAGACAAAAAAGTCTGGATAGTGGACGTGGCAGTGCCTGGAGACAGCAGAATAGACGAGAAAGAACTGGAGAAGATAACAAAATACAAAGACCTACAAATAGAAATAGAAAGACTGTGGCAAAAGCAAGCAAGGATAGTACCAATAGTAATAGGCGCCTTGGGTGCAATCCCAAAACAACTGGAGCACTACTTGAACACCATTGGCATTGACAAATTCGCCATTAGTCAATTGCAAAAGGCGGCCTTACTAGGAACTGCTTCCATCCTGCGACGATATCTGTAATAACATCAAACATCCACATCTGCCTATCCCAGGTCCTTGGTAAGGACTCGATAGGTAGACAAAATGCCAAATCCAGTCTAAACATCTGGCTGACTGTGCGATGATCCATAATAATAATAATAATAATAATAATAATAATAATAATAATAATAATAATAATAATAATAATAATAATAATAATAATAATAATAATAATAATAATAAAATGTCAGTGCCACTTAAAAGACATAACCAAAATATTATGAGGTTGTGCTTTAGTTCCTCAGACTGGCTTGAGAATATCAACCTAAGGAAGACATTTATCTGTTTTAAAATACTGAAATCTTATCATTTTATGCCCATTTGAGCACATATTTTTAAAATATGTCAGCAATGGGGTCAATGGTGCTGCTCTCATAAATTTAATCTGTGACAACTGAAATAAGGCAATTGGTAGCACTCTCTAAGAGAGAAAGCAAGTGTTGACAGGTAGCTAAGCCATCTGTCAATACCTGGTTCCAAGCAGGTTATTGTATAGGGTGTGTGATTTTTGTTTTTTGTTTTTATAAAACAGAAACTGCTCCCTCGTTTTACTATGTCATTCCTCATGGCAGATTCTGTTTTACCAAATAGAATGCCCAAATCAGGTGCGCTAACAACTGATCTACAGAAATGAGGTGGTTCAGCCAGTGAAGTGATTGACAAGCAGGAAGTCCCGGGGATGCTGCCAGTTAAAGCAAGCAATGGCCAGAGATCTGGAGAACAAGTATGTCCACAACAGATAGCTAATTGGAGCTAGATAGAATCAGTTATTGATCACAAACTTCGGCAACATTGTGGAGACATCATCTATTATTTGTATGGCTGGAGGAAGAGGGAAAACACTTTTACTAAACTAGAATTGCAAGTTGTTCTTGTTAGTGACTGCCTGCCTTGCTAAGCAATGGTTTACAGTTAGGAAGCTAATGAAAAAGTTAACTTTATAACCAGTGCTCACATTTATGATCTTTGCAGGTCTGTAAAGCAGAGGTCCCCAACCTTTTGAGCACCAGGGACCGGTTTTGTGGAGAGAGGTTTTTCCATGGACCGGAGGAGGTGTGGTTTCATGTACTGCCTTCATCCGGCGGATGGGGCTTAGCTTGTTTGCACGGACCAGTTTCTGGCATGCCGCGGCCCGGTGCCAGTCGATAGACCGGGGGTTGGGGACCCCAGCTGTAAAGCAAAGGAAAGCTGAAGTAAAATCATAAACGCAGTCGTACTTTCACTTAGCAACCATTTCACTGAATGAAACCCCATCCCAAAGAAACTTTATCTCAACTTCAAAGTCCCACTTTCTCTATACCAAGTCTCTTCAACTTTCCTGAATAAAATTTCAGCATTTTCTCCCTCATCCAGCCCATGACTGTGTGTGCTGTATGCACGTGTATGTATATATATGTGTGTGTATGCATTATTACATTATTTTATTATTACATTATCAAACATCAACCATAGGACATGTGACTTAAGTGTTAAATTGTAAATTTGCCTATGATTTGTTTACTTTTGTGGATGGTTACTTTTTGGCTCAACAGCACGGGAAAATAAATATGGTAAACAAGATGCCTGAAGGTACACGGACTCAAATCACTCGCAATCACATAACAGTACACTCACAAATCTTGCGTAAATGAGGCATAAGAAGGCATTTTTTTCACATTTATTTTTTAAGTATTATGAAACATGAGATATGACCGTTCTATAGTATGTTGAATGGGACAGGCAGCTTTCCTCCACAAATCTGTGCAGAAAATCCGCATTCAAACAGACAGATGACTCTCCCCCAACACGTGGAGCTGCCAACTATCCAAAGCTCGCGATAAAACGTTCCCTGGATGGTTTGGGAGAGGGGGGGGGGAGGCAGGATGGTCCTGAAAGGCGAAGAGACTCATTCTCGCGTGTCGTAATGCTTAGAGCGTGCTCGGCTCTCCCTGGAGTGCTTTACGTGCCCGGAAGTGGTACGGGAGGACACGCGGAGAAAGCGTTAAAAAAAAAAAAGAGTAGCCTGGGGAATCGAGCGAGAGGCGGTGGAAGGCTTTGTCAGGTGGTACGGGAAGCTTGAGGGGACAAAAAAAGTGTGCGCGTGCCCACTCCGCTCCCCCCCCCCCATTTTCGCTGCATGTGGTAAAAATGCCCGGCGTCCGTAAGAATCAAGAACGGAACAGCGACCACCCAATGGAGCCGCCGCCGCCGCCGCCGGCCGATGTGGGTTTCAGACGGGATAGAAGCGGCCTGGGCGGGCGGGTGGGTAGAGAGGGTTGGTGGGCGAGGAGTATTGCGGGGGAGGGGTGGTAGGCGGAGGATGGGTTGCAAATGTCAAAGGCCCAACCTGTGGACCGAAGCAGCCAGCCGGCCCCTCGCTCTTGGGACAAAACTTGAGCCGTGGAAGGGTCTTGCTTCCCTTTTTTTCGCCCCTGGGGGCTTTTCCAGGCCGCCTCGCTGCTCTTCAAACGTAGAGACTCTCCAATCACCCCATTTTCACTTTTGTCCGCTCCTGGCTGTGTTTAGAAGCCATGGAAATTGGCTGGAAGCGAAAGTAGGCGTTGAGAGAGGTTTGGGGGCAAAATAGGTCAAATGAATGATGGTGAATACCCCCCCGTAAGGGTGGCTTTAACATCTTTTAAAATTGTCCCGTTTCATCTGGATATACGATGTATTCTGTGTGTGTGAGAGAGAAAAAAGCAGAGACAAAATGGGTGGGCACACTACAAAGGAAGCATTTTTCAGACTAAATTTGGGAGAAAACTAGGTTTTGAGGAGGCGAGATTCATTAAAAACACTCAAGCAGATGTATAACACTGTTGTATGTAACACTGAGAAATGGACAGCTGTGTTCAAAGTCTGCCATGGTAAAAAAGCAAAAGGAGAGCCAGATATAACTTATTTTTGCAGGCAGTAGGAATGGGCTTAGCAGTAGGCAAACCAAAGTTACCTTTGTGTTTAAAACCATGTAATAGTCAGGGAAAAGTGATTTGTGTCTTTATCTCACTGCTTCCACTGCTTCCTGCCTGGAAATTGTGTTTCTATAACCTGCAAGTTTTCCCTGATTTGATATTCTGTCCTTTAAATGTGGGATAATTCTACATTAGTAGAATTTTATTTCCCTTATTGAAACTTCATACAGATTTGCTACAGGAAATTTGCATAGAACTGGAAAATACATATTCTGTTTAAATCAAGGTTTTGGTACCCGTGAGTAAAGGTTCTGGGGACCCATTAGTAAAATTAAAATATTCTGTTCTAAATACATATCTTTATGCCAGCTTGCCTTTACTAAAATTATTGTTGTCACATTCTGTTCAGAATCATTTTTGTTACAAAGTGTGAATGATATGAACTTGTTCAAGCTCACATTGTACTTGTTTGAGAAGTTTGTTCGTACTGTTTTCAGGTTTCTGTGGCTATCACAAATTTTGTTTTGTTGCAGAATTTTTTAACATTCTGATTTTAATTCTTACACAGATGTTTTATAGAATTGGATACATGTACTGCTTTTTTAAGTATATTTAGTAATGAGTGGTCTGCAAGGATCAAATTATTTGTGTAAATGGAAGTTGAACATACTGTAGTTCAATAAAGGAATGTATCTACTGTTTTAGATTGATTGTTCATTCAATTCTAATTATGTATGTATTTGGAAAATCAAAAATGCCTTTTTCTATGCCTGGTGTAGCTGTCAGCTCTCAGACAGGCCTTTTTTCAGCCATATATCCTAAGTTGCAAACTAGCTTTATTACATCCCTGAATTACATATTCCCTTCCAAAATCCCCAACATAATCATGATGTGATTAAAACTTGCTGCACACTACTTTTGCATTGTTGAGGTCATAAATTTTTACTTTAATGTTAATATCTTAATTTCAATTAATTTTATAATTACCTTTCTGTTTTTATGCCTTGTAGTGTATGACATATTTTGGATAGTCCTTATTTCCTATTTGCATACCTGTCAAGTAAAGCCTAAGTAAACGGTGAACTCTGTTTCAAGGTTTGGAGTTCTTTCCAGATTAGCTGGGGTACTGAATGCCATAGTCCAGTTTCTCCTCAGAAAGAAATGTATCCTCAGAAGTTATAGCTGAATACATGAATTAAATTTGTTAGCAGTATTAGTAACTCTTATTTTCCATCCTTCTATAATTACAATAGAAAAGTACAGTGATTATTCAGTTCTCAAGGTTCAAATTATACTATGCTTCTAACAAAAACAAAAGAGAATGAAGTCATGGATAGTGCACATTTTCCTGTGCTTATCCCCAATAATAAATATTCAAAGTAATTTAGTACATAGGATTGAAAGTTACTAACTAATTACATATTTGTGTAACATGGTGAGTGATTCATGTATCTCGTGCTCAGAGGTACATTTATTTGGAACTCCATTACTGTTTGTAGATTTCAGAATCTCAGATTAAAGTGTAGCTTAGCCTTGTTGATTAATTCTAAGCTTCATTTATAGAATATGTTGTTCACCCATCAGGAACTATAGTAAAATATATCGAGGCATGACTATTTGATTATGACAATTTATTATAATTTATTGTTCTTTTCTCTTTTTAGGATTATGCAAAAGAAAGGTATGGAATATTGCCAATGATACAGTCACAGGAAAAACCAGGTCAGTTTCTGTAAAATATACAAAGAAGTAGTCAGTAATAAATAAGTAACGTAGTGCTGATCGTGGCATCAAATTAATTCTGTTTCTAGCTTTGATGGAGCCGGTTTGAGCAAAAAGGTAAGAGAGAATTCATTTCAGTCTCAAAGGATTAAGGAATTGTAGCCAGATACTGATATATGTCAAATGTGAATTAAATGTTTTCTCATGTGTTAAAAACTGGAGGAAGAACTACTGGCACATATTGAAACCAAATATGTCTAGATTAAAGATGAATTTGCTTTCCTATTATTTTTTTCAAAGAACTGACCAAGAACATATAGTAAAACACTTTCGCTATCCCAACACTACCATACTATAGGTAGTCCTCGACTTAATAACTATTCGTTGAGTGACAGTTCAAGGTTACAACATCACTGAAAAATATGAATTATGACCAGTTCCCAGTGCTTATGATCATAGCAACATCCGCAGTCATGTGATCAAAATTTGGACATTTGCCAATGAGCTTGTATTTTACAGCAGTTGCAGCATATCAGGCTCATGTGATCACCATTTGCAACCTTTCCAGCTGACAGGCAAAGTCAATGGGGCAAGCTGATTTTGTTGAATTACCACTTGATTCATTTAATAACTACAGTGATTCATTTATCAATCGCAGCAAAAAATATCGTAAAATTGGACATGACTGGCTTAACAACTGTCTTGCTTAACAACAGAAATTCTGGCCTAGGTTGAGGTCATAAGTTGAATATTACCTGTATTCCTACAGCTACGTTGTAGCCGTTTCCACTATAGTAACATAAATATGAGTATTGGAATCATACAATACTGCAGGACCACTGATCTTCTAGAGAAGAAAAAAATTATGTGGGAGAAATTTGTGCCATTGGTCTCATCTAATTAATTCATATGTTCACATAGTTATCAAATGGATATTTTGCTAGGAGATAGTAGCTCTTATACTGATGCATATAGATAAGTCTTGATGAGATGATATTCTCAAGGCTCATAGGCAAAAGCCATCTGTACATGTTTCTCTTGCCATTTATAGGTAGGCCATTCCAGCAGCTTTTATTTTATGGTCTTTCTAGTGTCTATGAGGAAAAGAAAAATAATAGAGTATTGTTCTTAATCTACAGTGAGGCAGGAGATTTAATAATAATAATAATAATATAATGTTGGAAGGGACCTTGGAGGTCACCTAATCCAATTCCCTGCTGTGTTACATAAATGTAAGGAATTTTCTACATCACTTAAAAAAGTCTTCATGAGATTCATTCTCTTGTGACTAGAGATAAGGTTCTGAATTTTCAGCATATGAAAAACATACATTTTTAATCTTTTATTTTTTAAACAGATCTATTTGAGAAGGAAAGTATATTGAATTCCTCTGGTATTTATCTATTTTGGACTTTTTTCCATAACATTTTAAATAAGTTTCAAAGTTCTTAGTTAAAGGTTAAAGCCTCTGGAATCTAGAACATGATTAGAGATTTTCAAATATTCATAGAAACATTTAACTGGACAAGCAGCGCACCATGGCAGTTTTCTGCAGTTTTTCCTTCTCTTCCCTGTTCCCCAATTCCATTATATCCTCCATCTAACCTTTAGGGAAATACAGGGGCTATAGAAGAGTCAGAATTGCTGTTTTGCCCCATTCCCAGCAACACATCAGCGAATATAAGCCTGGATCCAACCAACAATTTTGCTAAGAAATTCAATAATTCAATTCGTTTTTCATGTAAATACGAATAAAATGTTCTCAATATATGTCACTATATCTTTTATATGCAGATCGTGTGTTGGTACAAATAAAGGATTTGACAGGAGAGAAAGCTGATGAAACTGTTTGGGTTCGTGGCAGGATTCATACCAGTAGAGCAAAAGGTAAGACTGCTTCTTTTGACATTGTCATGAGTCAGAAAGGCTCAAGTATTATCTCCTTGCCCTGGTGTGTTTCTTATAGGTCTTTCTATTGCTTCCATCCCATGCATCCTATCTTTTTTCACTTCTACTTCCATTGCTGCCAGATGTTCTTTTCCAAGTATTCATATACCTGTGATCTGTGCATAACATTTATTTTGGTTTTAAACATCTCCAAACCCAAAAACTCAAGATGGTGTGAACATTAAAAACCAAAAAATACAGTTGAAACTCGCTGAAACAGAAAATTGGGGTGAAAAAAAATACAAATAAAAATGCTAGCTACCCATCATTCACCAGTTAGGATCACAAATTTCCCTGGCCTCTGGGAAGATGGTATTCCAGACGGTGGTGACAACAACAGAGGAGGTATTACTTTGGGGTCCTACAGGATGGTACTGTTTAGTTGATAGAACCCACAATATGCCCACCTGTGAGATCTTACAGGACAGGCAAAGACAATTGGAGAAGAACAATGCCACAAATACAATGCGATATACAACTTTATAGATGACAACATTGTACCCAGAAGCCTACTGGTAAATTGTGCATCTCATAGAAGAGAAAAATCGTGTAGATGCACCAAGATGCACCCGTAATTGCTTGCACACTCCATTCTGTTGCCATGGGCAGAGGTATCATCAATATGCTGATGATACTCGATTGTTCTTCTCTGCTCCTGGTGTATTAAGCAATGTGTGGACATCTTATTCTAGTGTTTGGAGACTGTGAGGGTCTAAAGAAAAACAAGCTTCAACTGAACCCTGAAAAGACTGATTGGCTCTAGGGACCCTCTAGTTCTGGGACTATGTCATCTTTGGTGCTAGATGGGACTACATTGCAATGTAGTTGGGACTACTATGAGCAATCTGGGGGGTCTTCCCGGATTCACAGTTCCTGCTTGAAGAGCAGATGGCAGTCATGGCTAGGAGGGATTTTGCACAATTTTATTGTTGTGCACCAGTTCGCCCATTCATAGATCAAGGGGCTCTACTCACATTCATTCATTCCTTGTCACCTCCCAGTTGGACTGTTTTAATGCGTGCTGCATGGCGCTGCCCTTGAAGACTATCTGGAAGCTTCAACTGGTACAAAAGCAATGGCACAAGCAGTTCTGTATTCCTCATAGAACACATATTACACCTCTACTCCATGACTGCATGGAGAATAGAGCTGGGAGGGACCTTGGAGGCCTTCCATTCCAGATATGTGGCTGTCCAGTCTCTTCTTAAAAGCTCCAGAGATGAAGCACCCACAACTTCTGAAGGCAAGCTGTTCCACCGGTTAATTGTCCTCGCTGTTAGGAAGTTTCTCCTTAATTCCAGGTTGCTTCGCTACTTGATTAGTTTCCATCCATTGTTTCTTGTCTTGCTTTCTGATGCTTTGGAAAATAAATTGACTCCTCTTCTTTTTTCATTTTTGTCATCTATAAATTCATAGTGCTGGTTTTGACCTTTAAAGCCCCAATGGCATAGACCCAGGTTATTTGAGGGACTGCATCTCCTCAATTACATCTTCCCATCGCACCAGATCTAGTAGAGAAGGGTATGCTGCGGCTTTCATCATTTAGAGACCTACAGTTGGTGGGCCCTAGGCAGTGGATGGTCTCAGCTGTGGTGCCCATGTTGTAGAGTATCCTTCCCACTGAGACTAGGCTGGCACCGTTGCTCCTGACTTTCCAAAAGTCTCTCAAGACCTGGTTGTACCATTAGGCCTCGGATTCCCAGACTAGCAAACTAGTAAGGTAGCTCCTATTATTGTTTACATCCCTTTGCCCATTATTTTTTTTGCTGTTTTTTTTATAGTTTTTAATAATTTTAATAACTTGTTATTTGTAAATTATTGTTCTTTTAACTTTGTTGTACTCTGCCCTGAGTCATTTGGTTTGAGAGATGGGCAGCTATATAGATTTATATAGCATATAAACATAACATATAAATTGTTATGTTTTATATAAATTTTAAGAATAAATAAATTTCTGTACCAATGATAGCTTCTGAGAGGTCTTCAAGGGAAGCCCCATATAGAGCACATTATAGTAATCCAGATGAGAAGTAATTTGGAAGTGAGTGACTTTAATCATTGCTAGAACAACTTGTTAAAGGCTACATACCCAGGAAAGTTAGTACTCATGTTTCCCCGAAAATAAGACCGGGTCTTTTTTTTTCTCTCCTTCCTCCAAAAGAGGCAGCAGGGGAATGTCTTACTCACCTCCGGCACCGACAGCCCCGCCCAGCAAGTCCACTTCTTCTGGGGCCGAAGGAGTAGCTTCATTCTGCAGCTGCATTCCGGCCTGCATTTTGCAGTCAGGCCCTTCCGGAAGGCCTATGCAGCCGAATACCGAGCTATGGATTCTTGCAGAACCACGCTATGAATTGAATCCATAGCTTGGCTGCACAGGCCTTCCGGAAAGGCCTCTGACTGAGAAATGCAGGCCTGGCTGCAGAAGACGCCTCAGAAGAAGTGGGCCGGCAAGGAGAGGCCTAGCTGCAAGGTAAGTGGGTGTGGGGCGCATGGGGCAGATCCACACCCGTACCCCTGCCCTAGCTTACCCCCAAATTAGGGCTTATTTTGGGGGTAGGGCTTATATTAGGCCCACCCCCCAAAATCAAACTAAGGCTTATTTTCAGGGTAGGCTTTTCGGGGGAATACGGTAGCAGCTCAGGAAGTTTGCAAATTAGAATTCCAGGTTATGTCAAGCACAACTTGAGATAAGCAGATACAAACATTTTTAAGAATTCTAGTTGCTACCGTACTTACAGTTGATAAAAAAACTGACTGCTTCCTTCAGTGAGATAGTAAAGTGTTCCAATCTACTGTTTGAAATAGCAGCCTGGAAAGTTTGCTCATGGGAACAGTACAGGAGATATATTTCTGAGCATGACATTTTGGATGAGAGCTTTGGATATTGGGAATGCCATCTTCTAGATAGGTGCAGCAGGACAGAATGTTGGCTTCTAGATTATAATTCTGAGAATAGATGCTCTAGGTTTCTGCCCCTTTTTTCTACTCCCCTTCTCATGGATTTTTATGGAATGTTTTTTTAATATAAGAAAAGCACGTTCTCTCAATTACTGAAGCTCTGTGAACACTTCTACAATAAATATATATGTTTACTCTAATCGTTATGTTGGATTTTATATCTGGTAAAACTTTTATGAGAATATAGTTAAGTATCCTTTTAAATGCCTTTAAGGTCATAAAGAACCATTTAGAATTCATTTATATTTAAAGCATATTTAAAGCATTATATTCTCAAAGCATTGCTGAATTATTAGTCATGCTAGAATTTCTCTTTTCAAACTTAAATCATGGCTTTTTATGTACTATAATACAGGTTAAAGAAATGGGAAACCCTGGAACAAATTGAGCTTTCATGTTGTGCAAAATGAAATGCTTCAGTTCTTTAAAGAAAAAAGAAAAAAATCTGCTCTTAACAGCGACCTTAGAAGAAGTTCAGTCTGAGCTCTATACTATGTCTTTTTTTTATAAATATTTATGAATTTTCTAGTTTTACAGTCAAATACTTAATAAACAACGTGTTGTCTGGGTCCATTAGTAATTCAGTGGTCTATATTAACTTCTTCAGCCTAGATCCAATATTACACCATCAAATTTTTCCTCTCCTCTTCCTATAGTACCTGTTTTCCCACACTAGGCAAATACAATTCTTATTGTTATTAGTAAATATACAGTTGAATATCAACATCTTTGTTACATTTTTCTAATAATATCAATAATGTCAGTTTAAGATATCTTTTCTAACCTAAACATATCTTAATTGCATTTGCACTTAACATCCATATGTTCAATCAGTATCCTGTTTTTGCTTTTTTTTTTTAATTTTAATTTCCCATCAGTGTTCAAAATATCTCTACTGTTTATAATTCCAAAATAAGTTATATTTGGGTAACCAAAAGTTTCCCTTATTCAAACTTCTTAGCATTTTCCTGTTTCCCTTCTTATACCAAAATCTAATATTCTAATTACAAATCTTATCTTTCTAGTTATAATAATACTTCTATTTCTAGCAATTATCTATTCACCACCATATTCAAACATCTAATTAATAGTATAATATCCCATTTAATGGGTCAAAACCTCTATTTTCTTCAGTCTTACTCTAGCTTCCTTTGCCAATTAACTTTCCAAGTCAGTGCATTTGAATCATCAAGTAATTCTTCCTCTGTTTTTGTGTACTGTATATTGTTTGGAATAAAAAAAAACCATTTGTTTAAAGTATTTTTGGAAGAACGCTTAACACATTGATATTCATTAAACAGCCTCCCTCCTTCTCCAATTTCCCATAGTTCTCCTAACAGCTCTATCATCCATTCAATCAGTTCTTCCTTTTTCTCAAATGTGTTCTGAAATCTTGATTGGTAAGATGTCTTTTCCATTTCCGATATTATCGCTATGTCTTCTAGTTCTTCAATTGTCTGAGTCTTGTCTGTTAGTTCCTTCCTATGGGTCCTCCATCTTTGGATCTGCTTCCTCTAGCTTTCCTTCTATTTCCTGGATTGCTAGTAGTCATTTTTTGGATTTGTTAATTTAGATTAGAAAATTGTTCCTTTATCTCCTTTGTGTTATTTTTAGTCTCATCACGAGCTAAAGCAATTGTCTCTTGTATTGATTTCAACATGGAGAGAATTTCTTTCTGATCTTCATCCATATTTTCTAGGTGGTATATCAAACTGAAGACTTTGGGGACAGGTGTTAGGGATGGTTTTTTACCATTTAAAGCTGAGTATGGGACATCCATTTTATTTCTGGTAGGTGGTCTTTATAGTAAAAGTTGTTCATCAATCAAAGATTTATAATCAAAAATATTCCATCATCTCAAGCAATGATGTGTGTTTCTCCTGCAGGGAAATAGTTCCACAACACAGCTCTGAAAGTCAGTTAATATTTATATTCGTAGTTCAGGCAGGCCAGTTTCAAAGTAGTTTGTCATCTCTGCCACACAGATAAGCAGCCCAAGAGGGTTTTTTTCCCTTTTCCCAGCTGCAATCTTCAAAAGTGAAAGTTTCCAAGGACAGCAAGAGTCTTATCTGAATCTGGGCTTCAAGCCAAGTTTCCTTTAGGCATAACAAATTGTAGTGCTGTAATTCACCACTAGATGTCCTTAGTGCCATTTTCCAGCTTTTTAAATCCAAACGTATATTACAAGCTTTTCAAGTCTCTTTTAAAAAAAAAAAGTCTCAAAAGCACTTTTAGTCTCCAAATTTCAAAGCCATATATGTGTATTAATTCCAAGTTAATCTTGTAATTTTCTGTTTTCCCCCAAGCAATTAATTTGCCACTTTTTTTTCCTGAGGGAGTGGGGTGGAAATTCCCCTTCCCTCTCTCATTGGGGAGGGTGTTTTGGGCAATTATTTCCAGGAAAAAGTCTTAGAGTCATAAAGAGAGGATATGGTCTCACCCAGTTTCATTCACGTTGCTGAAAAATTGCTCCTTGGTGCTTATTTTCTTCAGTTGTCAGCAGCTTCTGATTGGCTACACGAATATAGCCAGTCTTTCCCCCGCTGGTTTGGAGGGCTTCCTCCGATCAAACAGAAGGGCCGCCACCCTCCCGCAATCAATGAGGGTCCCCTCCTTGCTTGTCGCCTCTACCGGGCGACTTTCGATCCTTTACGGGGTCCCCAGCGGGGCAAAATTGGACAAAAGACGGAGCCCTGTCTTCCTGCGCCCATTTCGCTGCAACATCAAACCAGAAATCCCAGCTCCATACTATGTCTTATGCAGACCCACCTGCCTGTCATTTTTCTTCACTATGGAAACTGGTTTTCTTGGACATCTGCTTCTAGCATACAAACTTTAAATATGTTTTGACATCTTTAGGTGACATCTGAAACTGACAGTTGTGTTCATCAAAGTTTATTTCCTCTTTAGACAAAAACAGTATTATAAAACATCACAGTAGTTAGGACAAATGCCTGTTTAAAAAAAACATTTCAGTGATGCTGGAAACAAGAAACAGGATTGCACATTATAGTTCTATAGTAAAATAGATCAAATGACATAATACTTTGTGCCACTAATTCTGTAAAAATCATTTTGTTAAACTGTCCTCTGAAAAGTAGGATACAGATGAATGTTAAGAGCATTCATGCTGGTTCATCAAGTCTGTGAAGAGAGCCAGCCGCTGATAGTTCACATTCTTGTATTGTGACACTAATTTTGCTCTTAGTAATTGTATTGGTTAGTACTATGTTCATTATTCCAAGTCTTGAGCTTGTGCTATATGGGATTTCCAATAGATAGATCTTGGTAAGCAGTTGGAAAAAAAAGATTTCCCCTATTTTCTTGGTGTTAGCTATAATGCTGTATCCTGAACTGCTTGATTGAGCCTCCCTTAGGTTCCTTTAGTCTCCCTTAGTTTCAGAGCTAGTACCAATTTCTGCAGAAGCTTATTCACTTTATGTGCTTGATGAATAAGCATAGCAATTCAGTACAGGTAATCCTTGATTTACAACCATTCTTTTAGTGACTGAAGTTAGAACAGCATTGCAAAAAGTAACTTGTGACCATTTTTCACATCTACGACTTGCAGGATCCCCATGGTCACATGATCAACATGGATGCTTGGCAACTGGCATGTACAGTGAAGGAAAAAAGTATTTGATCCCCTGATGATTTTGTACATTTGCCCACTGACAAAGAAATGATCGGTCTATAATTTTAATGGTAGATTTATTTTAACAGTGAGAGACAGAATAACAACAACAATCCAGAAAAAAGCATTTCAAAAAAGTTATAAATTGAGTTGCATTTTAATGAGTGAAATAAGTATTTGACCCCTTCACAAAACATGACTTAGTACTTGGTGGCAAAAACCCTTGTTGGCAATCACAGAGGTCAGACGTTTCTTGTTGGCCACCAGGTTTGCGCACATCTCAGGAAGGATTTTGTCCCACTCTTTGCAGATCCTCTCCAAGTCATTAAGGTTTTGAGGCTGACGTTTGGCAGCTCGAACCTTCAGCTCCCTCCACAGATTTTCTATGGGATTAAGATCTAGAGACTGGTTAGGCCACTCCGGGACCTTAATGTGCTTCTTCTTGAGCCACTCTTTTGTTGCCTTGGCTGTGTGTTTTGAGTCATTGCCATGCTGGAATACCCATCCACGGCCCATTTTCAATCCTCTGGCTGAGGGAAGGAGGTTCTCACCCAAGATTTGACAGTACATGGCCCCATCCATCATCCCTTTGATGCGGTGAAGTTGTCCTGTCCCCTTAGCAGAAAAACACCCCCAAAGCGTAATGTTTCCACCTCCATGTTTGACGGTGGGGATGGTGTTCTTGGGGTCAGAGGCAGCATTCCTCCTCCTCCAAACACGGCGAGTTGAGTTGATGCCAAAGAGCTGGATTTTGGTCTCATCTGACCACAACACTTTTACCCAGTTCTCCTCTGAATAATTCAGATGTTCATTGGCAAACTTCAGACGGGCCTATACATGTGCTTTCTTGAGCGGGTGCTCAAGAAAAATTTCAGTCTTTCATGGCGTAGTGTGTTACCAATTGTTTTCTTGGTGACTATGGTCCCAGCTGCCTTGAGATCATTGACAAGATCCTCCCGTGTAGTTCTGGGCTGATTCCTCACCGTTCTCATGATCGTTGAAACTCCATGAGGTGAGATCTTGCATGGAGCCCCAGTCCGAGGGAGATTGACAATTATTTTGTGTTTCTTCCATTTGTGAATAATCGCACCAACTGTTGTCACCTTCTTACCAAGCTGCTTGGCAATAGTCTTGTAGCCCATTCCAGCCTTGTGTAGGTCTACAATCTTGTCCCTGACATCCTTGGACAGCACTTTGGTCTTGGCCATGGTGGAGAGTTTGGAATCTGATTGATTGATTGCTTCTGTGGACAGGTGTCTTTTATACAGGTAACAAGCTGAGATTAGGAGCATTCCCTTTAAGAGAGTGTTCCTAATCTCAGCTCGTTACCTGTATATAAGACACCTGGGAGCCAGAAATCTTGCTGATTGATAGGGGATCAAATACTTATTTCATTCATTAAAATGCAAATCAATTTATAACTTTTTTGAAATGCATTTTTTCCTGGATTTTTTGTTGTTATTCTGTCTCTCACTGTTAAAATAAATCTACCATTACAATTATAAACTGATTGTTTCTTTGTCAGTGGGCAAACTTACAAAATCAGCAGGGGATCAAATACTTTTTTCCCTCACTGTATTTATAAAGGTTGCAGTGACCCAGAAACTTGTGATCACATTTGCAATCTTCTGACAAGCAAAGTCAGTGGTGAAGCCAGACTCACGTAACAACTGCGCTACTAACTTAACAGCTGCAGTGATTCACTTAACAACTATAGCAAACAAAGCTTGATCAAGGAGCACATCTTGATTCTCAGCCCTACTAGATAGATTAGATCTGGAAACTGACTCCATGGGAAGACTAGAATTGTATTTTACTAAGACATACAATAATAACAAAAGCTTGCAAGTCTGCCTGGGTTTCTTGTTCCCTCTCTTATACCCCAGGGAGTCGAGAGGAGCCAGTCTTTCATGCCTCCCTAGTCTCAGTGCATACTTCTGCACCTGTTACTGTCTTAACAGCTTCCGGTTGGTTTCCCCAAGGTGACTCCATATAAAAATCGTAATTACTTGTTTAGGGGAAGTGTAAACAGGTCAATAAAATCCTGTTCTGTCCTATTCAAAGTCATAAAATAAACATCATAAGCATTTTTTATTGTGCTGATTTTTTTTATTTTCTTCCCAATTGCTCCCTCATAGCATCCCTCAGTAGACATTATAGTATATTGGAGACAGTGGAGAATTATATAATATAATGCAATTTAAATGCTATAGGGCTGAATGTAGTCTAGTTCACTATTCTGAAAGAATATTCTATTCTGTACCACCACATTCCATTGAATAGAATTGTTTCAGAAAGGGGACATGGTGGATGTTAACAAAAGCTGCCATAGAAGTGACCTCTGTGGCATAAAATTTCTTGGGGTGAAATCCCAGATATAATTCTATCTGATACAGAAGACTTCAGTGCAATAATCCATACCCTCATATACTTTCAGTTAGATTATTGTACTGTGTTATTTGTGAATCTTCCATAAATGCTGTCTGGAAACTTCAATTGTTATTAAATACAACTGGAATTAATATTTATGATTATGCTAGTAATATTGTTCATTAGCTCCCAGTATGTTTTAGGCCCAATTCAAAGCTCTTGTATTGATTTACAGATTTCTTCATAATTTTGATTTTACAGTATCTGAACAAATGTCTCTTTTCATATGTTTCTACATTATTTCTATATAGTAGATAGATGCCGGGTCAAATGGGTTGGGTAAACAGAGTTGTAGAAGTTCATAAACGGGGCCTTCTTCACAAGGGGAGGAAACTATTACTCTTAAAATACATTTATCAGTATTCAACTAGGGGAGACAATGTGTATGTTTTTTTCTTTTTATTCACATTTTTTGTCTTGCCTAGTTTTGCTTTGTTTTTGAATTTTCTTATTTTATTTTTTGCAATTTGTATTTTAATGTTTTGAATAAAAAATATTCAAAAATATATTATGAAGTAGGGATTAATTGCAGGTTCATATTTAAAAATTAACTAAAAATGAATTTTAGAAGAACAATATCTGTTCTGTTGTGAGAGGAAGCTAACTTACAATAAGGCATTAACAGACATCAAAATATTATTTATATTGTTATTCTATCAAGTATTATTTATTATTCATCAAGAATCACATTTTTGGCTGGTATTCTTTGAAAATTTGAGTTCTCGCCAGGAATCTAGGAATTATCCAAGTAATATTATAATATAACATGTCCCCATCATTATTATTATTTTTTTGCAAATATGTAGCTGATACAGTAGAAATATTTAATTCTTGTAAAATATGTTTAATCTGTTTTAATTCCACCCAGTACCAATAACTATAGGAATGACTGCATTTTTTTCCATAATCTATGTATTTTGAATGTTAAATCTTTATATTTCATATTTTCCCAATTCTTTTTTTCTTTATTCTTTTGTTCCCAGATTTAGCTACATCTACACAATTACTCTTTTTAATTATTGTTATATCAGGTGATTAGAAAATCTCATAAACTTTTAGCATAATTTTCAACTGCTTGCTCAATTTTGTGGTCATATTACCTTCAGGAAATGTGTAACTTTGTATTTTTGTACAGATGCCCAAGAATCATAGTGACTATTCTGTCAAGATGTTGTTTAAGCAATGTTGCTACATCCACTAATTATATGGTTTCATTTTTTTCTTCATAAAATGTTCATTTGCTGTGGTTGATACATGTTAAATACTTGATTTCATCTTTTTTTGTTTGTAATTTTTATTTATTACTATTACTTGAAATAAGTGTGCCATATGCCAAGATTCCTTTCTGAAACCAAATCTGTCAAAAGAGACATTGGTAAGAGAAAGATTAGAGTATTTTTAACCTGACAACCAATCCAGATTAGGCTACCTGCTGATAGAGCTTGATTTACAATTATGCCATTTCTGTACTGGGTAACCAGGAAGAAAAATAGTCAATGAGTTGGAGAAGGCAGAACAACAGATGCTGAATTTCATTTGTGACATCTTGGAATAGCCAAATTAAAGTGATAAATGCTCATCCAATATTGGACACAAGAGAACCTACAGAAAGCCAACTCTGGAGGCTTTGTTTGGCATGGCTACTGCTACCTTCTACCTCAAGTAAATTATAGTCTAGCAAAGAATGAGACATGAATCTGCAACCCGTAGCCTTCAAATAGTTTACACTTCAGTTCTAATTGTGGTTTAAAATATCTACAAGGCATCAGGTTGCTTAACTCTGGCTTAAAGAAGTAACTGAAAAAGTTTCTGTTCAGCGTCTTGTCTTTTGTTCAATGATGTTATTTATTAAGTGCTTCGAACATGCCAAATTAAGTCAAAAAGGTAAAACCACTGAGGCGGATTGGAAACCTCAGAATCAACCTATTCTGCTTTGAACCTTAGTTACCTTAGATCTGGAGGTATTGCCTTGGTTATGTATCTTTATCTAAAATTTTTCACATCTTAACACTTAAGTAACTACATTGTTCTTTACATCATATTATTTTTATCACTTAGCAAGGGTACGTGTGAGCTTACCATCACCTGATATATTTTTTTCCTGAAGAATAATTTCCTTTAACAAAAATAAGAAAATAAATCCGTTATTGTGGTGGAAAAAACACAGCAAATACTATGCAGTACATGTCTGTGATTGTACTTTGCTTTACATGTCTAAAGCCTGGCCTGATATTACAAGAATAAACCATTTTTTTTAATTCATTCAGAAACTCTCCATGTAATTTGTCCTGGAAACACTTGCATTGTTTCTTCATCTTTCTTTTCAGGAAAACAGTGTTTCTTAGTCATACGTCAGCAGCAGTTTAACATCCAGGCTTTAGTGGCTGTGGGAGACCATGCAAGTAAGCAGATGGTAAAGTTTGCTGCCAAGTAAGTAAGCAATTATATCCTGTTACCACAGTGGACAATTGTGGGAATTCTGGCTCCTGGGGGTTGGGACCTTTTCACACATTAACATCAATGCTGTACTTGTTTTTTAAAGTGTAGTTATTTAAAATTGTCAGTTCACTATAACACTGAACGCCTTACATTTATAAAAGACAAAATGGAACCCAGGCCTGAAGTTCATTCTGAGCTGCTAAAGGGACATTCTTTGCACAGACAGTTCCCATTTATTTCAGCTAGCTAACAAAACGATTGGCAAGTTCAGCTCCCAGACCTTATTTTCCTGGATGTCTCTGTGTCCCTGTGAACTCAGTCTCAACCTTTTTTTTCTTTGAAGTATCAGTTCCTAGCTAGGCGATGTATTTCATCTTGTCTAAAGAGCAAGGGCAAATTAAAAGGTGTTTAGAAGTTCAGCACTGTGATTTTTTTTTTCTTAAAAGGGAAAGGATTAAGAACCTAATTTACATTCCATTAATTGGTCTCACTGGTGCTTAATCTTGTTCTGTGTAGGGTTTTTCTTTTTACCTCATCAAACATTTTCCTAATAGTAATTGACTCTTTCTGTTTTACCAAAAAGTACTTCAATCAGTGGGCTCCTCCTTTTTGTACATGTCTTTAAAATTTTGGCCTGATGATATGGCAGTTTCCTTGGGTTACCAAAGTAATCTGGCTGGATGACTTTGGGCATACACTCTCAGTCCAAACCACCTCACAGGATTGTTGTTGTGGAGAAAATAAAAGGAGAAAAGTGAGCTGGATATGTTTGCTGCCTTGAGTTATTTATAAACAATAGTAAAGGCAGGATACAAATCAAATAAATAAATAAAATCTGGAAACAAGGACAGAATGCAAGACTTCTTGGAAACAAACTAAACAATGGAATTACCAGAGCACTTCTAAACTTGCTGTTAGAACTGTTTGAATTTGAATCTTTCCTGATGTTTACATTAAACATGTGAGAATGAGAAAGGGAGTCCAGTGTTAAGGAGCCATTTTGTTCTAAGATGAATACCAGAATGTGATTATTCACTTTTTAATTGGCATGTTGTATCCAGATTTAAGGATTACTTCAGTGATTAAAAACGTTCTAGTGCAAGCAGTTTGAAATGCTGCTGTTCTCCTTTTGTCAGTAAAAGAATGTACTCTCATGATAATCCAGGTTTTAATAAATTGAAATCTCAGAACTGGACCCCCCTGTTTTCCAGCCCTGTCTCAATTTTTTTATACTATTAAAGATAAGATAACCTTTATTGTCATTTTTATATTGTGGGCACAATGGCACACATCAAAAATGAAATTTAGTTGCCCGCTCTCAAAGTGAAACACATACATGACACACACCTAAACATACTATGTACAACATATATATAGACCCACATCCCTACATATACATAGCAAATAAATATTAAATACTGTCCATCTTGAATATATAACGGAAGGAGGAAGCTTGAGAGTTCGCAAGGTTAATGCTGTATGGAATGAAACTATGGCTGAATCTGGATGTTCTGCTACGGATACCACGAAGCCTATTAAAAATTACAGTGTAAGCCTAAACTTGACCTAATATGTTTTAAAAAGCCCCTTCCCAAACTGAAGTAAGCAGAAATGTTAAATCTACCATTGCAAACGTTGGCTTCACCCAAAAGCCACTAAAACATCCAGAGGTGGGTGTCTTATCTGTGGTCGAACCTATAGAAATATCACAAATGTAAATAGTTCTAATGGGCAAGAGAAGAAGGTGATGAGATTTGTACTTTCTGAAAAAGAGAAATTCCAACAGATCTAGGAATTCAAATTGATGAAGATGATTACTTCTCCTTTCTGATCTGTTCTGACATAATGCTTCACTAGACCCAATCTCTATTGTAGTATTCCCCAATCTCATGCCCTGCACATTATTTAGACACTGTTCCCACAATTTTGAAAATACAATGTCAGAGAGAGTTTCTCCAACTATTGTATATGGTTGTGCACAAAATAAAAGCTCTCCATGGAGTTCTTATGGAATAACATATGTGGGGTGTCAAGTGTTCCATATGGTAATGTAACAAAAGCTGAATGATCTCAAGTGTTTACCAGTTTGTCAGACCTCTTTCCTTGCAGTTTATAAACAGGCAACAGTTAATTCATAGAACAAGAACTTCGCTTAATAATATTTAGTAGAAGGAAGGTTAAGGTTACAACACCATTGCAACCAGTACTCTGTTTACAAATGTACCCTTATCTGTTTTCTTCCCATTTTTTTGGGTCTAGAGCTAAAAGCTCTATGTCTTATTTATGAAGACATAAAAGGTTGCATCAGTTCCCTGTTTTGATAACTTTCAGCTCTTTTATTAGCCCAGTATGAGAAGTAATTCACACTGCCTTGGGAAACATTGAGTTTGCTTTTTTTACAATAACTTTATTAAGGTTTACAAATACAAAGATAAAAATCTAAGCTAAAGAAAATATAAAAAGTAAAAAAGTGAAAAGAGATAGGAAAAATGAAAAGAAAAAGAAAATATATAAAAGATGACTCCCCCTTCCTCCAGGAAAGTATAAACAATCTGGATAACCTAACACCCTGTCTTGTACATCAGTTTAAAAAAATAGCTTCCTCATGATTCAGTCTCCCTCAAGCTGAAATCCCATTATAAATAATCAGAAATCATAGTGTGTGTGTGTATAGATCACACATTGCTCCTAGAAGCACGAAGCCGAAGACACCAGCCTGAAGATGACGAATGGGACTTCGTCGAAACGTTGCCAGGACACTTTCAATTTTACGCGGGAGAAAACCCGAATTACCAAAGACCTACATATATATATATATATATATATATATATATATATATATATATATATATATATATATATATATATATATATATTTCTTTCTATTTCTTTTGTCCCATGAAATAGTGTCCCACAAGTTGATTCCTTATCATTTTCCCTTTGTCCCCTTTCAAGAACAGCTTCAGAAGTTTTTCTTTGTCTCATCTCAGAAAGAGTTTCCTTGGTTTCTCACATTCCTTTTGTAAATCCAAGATAAGGCGGCTTTCCAGCTCACTTTTCTGATTTATTATTTGTATGTCCCCTTTAATTATTAAGACATAGACTGTTACATTTGTAAATCGATTTTGGTGTTGTTTTCCATATCACTCTTATACGTGGAACATTTTAAAATCCACTTTCAGATCCACAGCATATTTTACCATACCACTTTTGTAAGCAGCATTTTTTAAAACTCCAAATCCACATTCAAATCTGTCTCGGTTATTCTCCTATATCACGGGTCGGCAACCCGCGGCTCCGGAGCCGCATGCGGCTCTTTGAGGCATTACCTGCGGCTCCGGAGCCTCCTCCGCCATTTTGGGGAGCGCATGCGCGCGCGGGGGTGCGTGTGCGGGGGTGCGCATGCGCGAACGGGGTGCGCATGCGCGAACGGGGCACGCAAACGGGCGCGCGCGGGTGCACGTGCATGCGCGAACGGGGGCCGCACGCATGCGCGGGTGTGCGCGCATGCGTGAACGGGCGCGGCTCCCAGGGGGTTTTTTTTTTTAGGCCAAACGGGTCCGTGCGGCTCGTTCGACGTTTCGGGTGGCCGACCCATGTCCTATATCATCTGCTGTACTATATATATTATTTTATAACTATTTAAACACTCTGCAGGAAATATTCTTTCAAGTACATCTGGCCCCTTAACTTTCCAAGATCCACATTCTATTCCTCCTTTTGCATTGGAGTTTCTTTCATCCAGGATAGGAGGTTTTTCCCAGTGATGTAATACACTTGCCTTTCTGAAGGTTCTTTACTCCAAAGAAATCTGTAACATGCAGCTTCCTAAAGTAGTTAAGAGAGAAAGTAGGCGAACACACTATTTCTCTAAAAAGTGACAAACTGTGGCTTAGGCACAGTTCCCCCAATCCCCAGACCCCTCAAACCTGCTGATGAAGACTGTTTCATGATCTCTTCGTAGGGAGTTTCTGTATAGAACCAAACACGGGTGATCCTTATTCTTTCCTTAATTTGTCCATTCACTAGCTCTATTTAAGCTGCATTGACTCCTCAAAGAGCAAAGCCATGATCGGTCTGTTGAATATGGAACAAGCCTTATGCTCCTGGATTTACCCACAAATGCAGTACAGTATGTGCTGTGTGTAGTGTTTATAATAGCAGTACTTCTCCCAAACCTCCCAAAATTAAGTAAAAGTGGTTTTTCTTTGGTTAATGATATATGAACCTATTACCCAATCCCAACAGGGACATTTAAATAAGACTTTTCTAATAATTGATAAAAAGGACTTTCTGATAAGCAGTTTTGGGTAATGAAGGAAAACGTTTGGGAAGCACTGATGGATAGGCTCAGGACAAACATACTCTCACTGACCCATGATTGACAGCCATCAAAACCTTGGTTTTGCAATAACATTTTAGGCTTATACACCGCCCCATAGCGCTTTAACAGCATTCCCTGGGCAGTTTACAATGTAAAAGCATTATTTGCATATTGCTCCCAGCAATCTGGATCTTCATTTTACCGACCTCGGAAGAATAGAAAGCTGAGTGACCTTGAAGGATCAAACTCCAGGCAGAGTTTGTCTGCAATACTGCTCTTTAACCACTGCATCACTCCTCTAGAATGGAGATAGTCGTGATAGAGCCAGATATCAAAGGCAGTAGTGTCTGAATCCTATATTAGGTCAAGTGGTGTTATGGCTATAGAGGCTCTGGGGTGTATTCTTTAGGTAGTAACATGGCTGGAGAGTTTCAGTGTGGATCACTCAGATGATTACTATCAGGTCTTCATGTAGGATGCCTCACTCAGGTATGCATGACTGCAAGTCCTATACTGTATGTCAGCTAAGTGATGTGACCAGTGATTTACTCTAAAATGTGATAATCCTGAGTTGGTGTCTGAGGAGCACTATTTTTTCCTCACCTCTGATCATACATATCTGAGTAGTGAGCAGCTAGCTATTGGTAATCTGGAGGGTTAGTGAAGGTACAAGTCAGATTCTTATTGAAGGATATGAGTTAACAACCAGGTTTGAACAATGAGTTAGCATGTCATCTTTCCTGGAGAGTACCCTCTTGCACTGCATGTGGTTCGATGAGTAAGAAAGTAAGAAGTAAGTTAGTAGTTTTGCCAGATTTAATAAACTAATGCACCAAACAAGAGCATGTCTTCTATCATGCTTTAACTCTGGTTTGCTCAAGTTAGCTGTCTGAGAAAACAAAATATATGTTGGGGCCAATGTAGCTGCATAAAATAAATCCCATTTCTTTTGAACTGTAATAGAATAAAATTCAACTTGAGCATTCTGTATTCTGCTGGTGTAAAATCTGAACTGTTTTTAAGTGTTCTGGTCATAGAAAACAAAAGAAATTAGGGACTAGCTGTAACTCCCTTGCTTTTCACTCCACATCTTCAAGAAAAGTAGTGTGCTGAGGGTCTTCCTACCAGTCAGACTACAGAAAATTTGTCTTAGGGGGATGGTTTTTAAAACATTCTTGAAACTATTAGAACAATTTTCAATCGGAAACAACAACAAAATCTATTCTGTACAACGAAACCTATTCTGTTCTCACCCACTGAAAAGTTTTCTTAAGTGAGAATCTGTTTTCAAAAAGTTTCTCCACCCACCCCCCCAAAAAGAGAGAGGAAAAAACAGAAGTGTTTTTAGATTAAGTAAATCTGGATTGCGCAGCCCACAGGTTATAAAACAAAGAGAACAGCTAGTCTCTTCTACATTCCTTTCAATGGACACATCTCCCCTATGACATTTTGGGAACTCTTTTTGGTAAATACCTGACTTAGTTAGGAAGTCTAAACCAGGGCTTTTCAACCTGTGGTACGCGTACCACTTGTGGTACATTAACAAGTGGCAGGTGGTACGCAGCCCTGCCTAGCCAAGTGTAGTGGGGGAGGGAAAAAGCCAGCACAGGCAAGGACTTACAGTGAGAGAGTCCTCTGGAGCTGCAGTGGCTGGGGAGAGACAAAGGGCCCAGGCTCAGTTCTGGCTCACCCTCCTCCATGAGAAAGAGGGAGGAGATGGAGAGTGGAAGGATTCTTATGTGCTTTTGTGACTTTGAAGTTCTGGGATTTGTGCAATGTGGGCTTTGTGTTCTTAAGGAGTGTTTGGCAATTTCTATTTGGCTGATGTCTCGTGTTAGCTTCTAATGCTCTGCTATTGTTAGCTGTAAGTTTTGCTGCAAGGGATTTTGAAGTATTTTTCTCCTGAATGGATTTTGCCTGTCGATTCTTTTACTTATGAATGGAGCCATTTGGGGAGGCTGCCTTAGCCAGCAGCCAATACTTACTACATTTTTTTTCTTCCTTACTTTCCTTTCTAGCCAGTAGCTAATTCTTAAAGGGAAATGTGCCTTTTTAAGCTAGTTCACTCAGCAGTTTGTCTTTTCTGTTTCTGGAGGCTTTTCCTTGTTTGATGAATATATGGAAGAAAAAAATATGGGGGGGGGTTTCAAATTCTTCCTTCAGAGGCGGGCATGAGAAAGAGGGAGCAGGAAGTCCTTCCTAGCACTTGGCCACAGGCAGCCATGCATTGATTTACTGTCAAAAGGTTGCAAAAATGGGATCACATGACCTGGGGACATACCATCATAAATATGAATCAGTTGCGCAAGCATCCAATAAAATCACATGACCCTGGGCATGCTGCAGTGGTCGTAAGTGTGAATAGTCATTTCAGGGCAATTGCAACTTTGAACAGGTTTTTTTTTTTTTTTTTTTTTGGTCATCAAGTTTTTGACACTTGCTAGGTGGTACTCAAATATTGCCATATCCTAAAAGTGGTACAATCGGTGAAAAGGTTGAAAAGCCCTGGTCTAAACAACAGATTTGATGAACTTTGTATTGTAATCACAGGCCCAGCTTGAACAACAACATTGTTTGGTTCTAATGTTTTACTTTACTCACAGGGATGATTGCTAGCTTGGGGGGGGGGGAGGCAGTTCATGCATTTCTCCAGGAAGTTGCCAAGGGTCAGGAGTGACTCAAAGGCATTCATATACAACCCGCATGCTTTTTAATTACACTAATAATTTTACAACAGTAAGATAAGAACATTGAAAAATGTACACACATTCCAAAGCTCAACAAATGTATCCAGATTAATATAAAAAGTTTTCAATATCAAATAGACATTGAAGTTCCATATCAGCATCTCACAGAATTCACATGCATGCCAGTATTTTAAAACAACAACAAGCAAACCCTGGATAATCAGCGTTAAGGATAAAAGATTGAAAGCACAGGATCCACAACTGTGGGTAAAAGCAATTCTTACTTCCATGTGACTAAATAACTTCCCTTCACCATAGCAGCATGTCTGGTGCTTAACATCTTTTTTGTTTGTTTGTTTGTTTTCTTTTGTTTTTAAACACTGGCCCCTACTGCTCTATTGGGTAAGCAGGAAAAAAATCGAAAGAATCAACCCAGTCATAAGTCCCAAAATAAATCTGTATTGTGAAAGCCACAAAGAACTTCTATTGTGCGATGTTTTATAGAACTTATGGCTGCTTCTTAATTTTATTTCTGATTAGCTTTCCATAAACTGGGAGAGAAGAAAAATTTAAAAAGTGTTAAAATGTTACTTCTTTTTGAAGGCTCATTAATACACACATGCACACACAAACATACAAACGAATGACCTTGTGTTAAGTTAATGAGTGGCTTTTCATCCTTTTTCAAAAAAAACCTGCTTTGAACAGCTTATAAGAGAGAAAGAAGAAAAGAAGAGTTTTGGAGATCATGCTGCTGTCTCCATTTTTCTACGACGTTCCCTTAGCCAACTATATAATAGTTCCTCTTTCTTAGTATTAGCACATAACCGAGAACTTTCATAACTATGGGGAAAACTATTGGCACAGTTGCACTGAGCTGGTGTTATTTTGGCTTTCATACTGTATGTAAATTCTGGATAATTCATTTCTACTGCATATTCGTTATAAGAAACGGTTTCTTAAACGGAAAGCATTTTGCAGACTTAATAGCAGTTAAAAAAAATAGAGTGGACCTGTTATGTCAGAAGCTCAAAGAAAAATGGGGTGGTTTAAGTTATATACATTTTTTTTGTATAAATGTTGATCTTGCTTTTTTAATGCAAGAACACATTGATTGCAGGAGATGCCTCACAGCTTTAGGCTTTTCTTTTCTTTTTTGCTATATAATGGGACCAGATTAAGATTGCAATTCTTACTATCTCACGTGCAAACCATGTATGAGATGGTGCTGTTCAGCTGTCTTTATTTTACTCACCTCACCCATTGGAGACTGCATTACTTTTTTATTCCCCTTTTTATAGGCCAGATGATTTCTCACTGGTGTATACAACTGAAAACTCACTTTTTTTTTTTACATTTCATTTCATTGTTGTATTATCCTAGAATTCAGCATTTCAAGATACTTATTTTACAAGACTTAATTTAGTGTACGATTTGTTTCAGTTGGACATTTTAATTGCTTCATACCTCAGGAGCATTAGATAATGCTCCTAATTAAAATAATGTTTCTGGTCAGAAGCTAACTCACTGAAAATCTGGACAAGCCTACAAATACACAATGATTAATGGTAAAACTAGTTAGTTTTATCTAAAACAAAAAGCAAGATGCTTTGACATTGGAATAGACTGAAATATTTTAAGGGGCATTCATTAGTATTCCCAATTTAAAGGATCCCTGAAAATGTTAGTTAGCACGCTCAGTCTTCTCACTGGCTTTAGGATTCTACTCTAGTTCTCTGACTGAAGATAGAAAATGATAGTTTAGTGTTGGTTTACTAAGATCTTGAATCACATTTGTAATCATAATGTTCCTATTGTTAAGATGCTGCCTAGCACCTGGAATTAAACTACAGTACAGGTCTTCCTTTTAATTGTAATATTGAACTGAATTTAAACTACATAGGACTGGAAACAATGGGCTGAAGAATAAATGTATCCACTGCTCATTCTCAGCCTATTAAACTATAGTTTAAGACACTAAGTAGGGGGGAAAGACCATTGTCATCTGCTGTTCAACTTTTTTAAAGTAAGACCTCTAGAGCAGGGGTGTCAAACTGCCGGCCCACGGGCCAGACGCGTCATCCCAAAACCGCGCCCACCCCATTGCCAGCAATGGAGAAAAAGCTCCGATACGTCGCGCGACGTCACATGACGTCGCGAGTTTGACATGCCTGCTCTAGAGCATAACTTACTTGTAGATAGATAGATAGATAGATAGATAGATAGATAGATAGATAGATAGATAGATAGATAGATAGATAGATAGATAGATAGATAGATAGATAGATAGATAGATAGATAGATAGATAGATAGATAACCTTTATTGTCATTTTTTACTGTGGGCACAATGGCACACATTAAAAATGAAATTTAGTTGCTTGCTCTCAAACTGTACACACAATGAGATGAAATTTGATGAGATGATCAGATGAAATTTGTATTACAAACCATGCAACGTTCTTGCCCAGATTTGATTTGTTGGTAAAATGTTGAGATTTAGGAGAACATTTTATAGAGGTAACATCAATCGATCACTCTCTTTACTAGCTCTACTGTAAGATAATAATCCAGTTCTCCAGAAAGTGTCATAAAGATTAGTGTTTGTAGCTCGATGTTTAACACAAGAATAGTTCTCAGGTCCAAAGGAGGTGTTGACATGTTTATTTAGCGTAATTTCCCTGAGGATTTTTTTTTTTTTTTAAATTCAGCTGTTGTAAATATTTTAACATTTTGGAAGAACCATATTTTATTTAGCTGGAAAATAAGTATATATTTTCAGGTATTCAGCAACTTAACAAAAATTTATATAATTTATATAAATATTGATTGCAAATATTGATTACAAACTATACCATAATCTCTAGCAGCAGTAATTGGAACATGAATAATATAAAAAATTATCTAGTTTTTGCAAATAAAATTAATTCTTAAATATTAGACTCTGTAATTCTGTTTTCTGGATCCACACAAGTAATTTTTACTTTATAAATTGTTATTAATTTGTTTAGCAGCATCAAATTGATTATCAAGGAAAAAGAAATCCAACTTTATACTTTGGTTTTATTTGGAGTTCAGAATTGCAGACCAGGATATAAGTGGGGGAAAAAACAGTTTCAAAATGTTTTACAAAACATAGGGGGGGAGGGGGGGAGAGAGAGAGAGAAAGCTTTAGATTTCCTTTGCATCAAATATAAGTATATTTACAAAATTCTCTTTTATAGATTGTTCCTGACATGCAACCATAATTGAGCCCAGAATTTAAATTGTATGTTATTACAGTCATCAGTCAAGGCACAGACATGACTAATTTTTTCGCAACAGTTGTTAAGTGAATATGGCATTTGTTAAGCAAATGCCATGGTCATTAAGCAAACCCATTCGTTTGAACGGGCATTTTCTACCAGCAAATTGCAGTTACATCAACATGTAATAATGCCATGACTGGTCATAAAACTGATCTATCCAGCATGTAATCAGTCATGTGACTGAGGGGGGCAGCGCAACTGGGAGTTCTTTACAGGTTATAAAGCATCCACTCCGTGGCCTTCATAACTTTGATCAGTTGTAAAATGACCCATTGTTAAGCCAGGACTACCTCTACAAAAAAAAAAAAAAACCTCCCTTTTTTCTATTATACAGTTTCTTTCTAATCATGAAAATCAGTGTGTTTTTTTTCTGTTTCATGCAAAAAGTCTGTAAGAGGTTTCTAAACATAGATATTTTTTCTTTAATCAAAGAGGTTAATTTAGTCATCTCCGCAATTTCCATCATCTTCACTAACCATTCTTCTATTTTAGGTGGTATTGATCTTTTGCAATTTGGGGCATATAATCATTTTGCTAAAGTTGTCATATATATATTAAAGAAAAGTTCCATGATTTTTTCTAATTGCTTGCCCATTAGTTCCAAGAGAAAAGTTTCTGATTTCAGTTGTACTTTAATCATTAAAATCTTCTGAATTAATACACATATTTGTATCCAAAATATTTTGGCTTTTTTACATATCCATAAAACATGACAAAATGTCCCTTCATATTGTTTACATTTTCAGCAAAGATTCAAAGTATCTTTATACGTTATATACCAATTTCTCTGGTGTCAAATACCAATGACATATCATCTTATCAAAATTATCTTTAAGGCTAGAACATAAAGTAAATTTCAGTCCTTTTAATCACATATTTTCCAACTGATCTATGTGTATACAGTATTATAGTCAAAAGATTTTAGCCCATTTTATCATACATTCTTTCATTTGTTCGTCTGATATTTCAGCAAAAGCTTATACATTTTACACGTTCATTGCTAATACATAATTCTATTTCAAACTCTAGCTTTGTTCAGAAACATGAAATGTTTTATCCACTTTAAACTTTACTGCTAATTGTACATGAGAAAACCATTGACAAGAATATCCTTGTTATCAAATCTCTTGATTTCATTTTACAATCCCTTTGAAAAAAATCTAGTATATCTCAGTATGTTAACTATTCGTGCTTATTCGTTCTTGACTATAGAAAGATTCTTATGCTAAAAGCCATACAGGTATTTTGGGCCGAAATCTGAGTTTATATTTATTCCATACTCTTTAAGACTAGCCTATCTAACATAATGATGACAGTTTCAAAATGTATGATCATCGTTGCAATTGATCTGTTCACACATGTGTCAAAAGCAATCTTGGCCCTCATGGGTACACTATTTTGAAGAGAAGAAAAAATAAAATAAGCGGTGGGAGAGGAAGAAAGGAATACTTAATCACTTCTGTTCTGGCCCTACCTGCTGCTTACTTTACTTATGCCTCCTATGCAGGCAAATAAATAAAATAAATAAATAACCTTTATTGTCATTTTTTATATTGTGGGCACAATGGCACACATAAAATAATGAAATTTAGTTGCCCGCTCTCAAAGTGAAACATATACATGACACACACCTAAACATACTATGTACAACATATATATAGACCCACATCCCTACATATACATAGCAAATAAATATTAAATACTGATACATCAGCAGGTTACATCCTTGATAGAAAAAAGATTGCTCATTCTCATTTTAAGTTTTAATTCATTTGGATTTCAAATCCTTTCAGTCCCAGTTAGCATGTTAAATGACAAGGGATTATAACCATAGAGAATTTCTAAAGATTCCATCAAATTATCTACCTTTGTCTGAAGTTATATCCTTTCAGGTATTAAACGCAGTATAAAACTATAGTTACCAAGTCCCTATGCATTTTATGTGCTAAAGTGATAAAATGCCCATTCTGTGTTTAATTCTCCTTTTTTTGCTTTAATGGTAGCAAAAAAAAATAATTAAGTAACACATTTTCCTTACTATGTTCTTATTTTTCTTTCTTTACTTTTTTCTTTTCCACACTTTTTTCTTTTTATTCTTTTATTTTTTAGTTTCTATTAGTTTCTTTATGTTTTTAATTGTGATGTTTAATAAAATTATTATAAAAGTAAAACAATCAAAAACATGGAACTTCCTAACTAGCAATATTTTCAATATCAAAGACTTCAGATTGCAGATGATGAAATTAAATAAACTCCCAGGAAACACTCTGAGATAAATTCAAAACTTTTAAAAACTGTTTCAAGAGAACCAGGTTTATGTGGGGTTACAAAAATGTGGGAAATGCAGTTTATAATGTTTGTTCTGCAGTTGAACAGCTTGTTTTTGAATACCAATAATACCAACAGCTTACCTGTTCTCTAGTATGCTAGATTTCAAAGTTATAAATAACCACATAATTAATTGCATACAAACTGTAACTTAGAAAATAAGCTAAAGAAATGGCAAGTGATAAGAGGGGGAAAATACGATATTGTGTTTTATGCTAAAAATTAGCCTTAAGGCAAGTAGGATGTGTTTGTGTGTGTGTGTATGAAGACCACCAGCTGAGAAGGTGTCATTCTGAGAATGAATACAAAATTAATCACATTGGGAAAAATTTGTTTCTAATTGAATTTGTTTCTAATTGAATCAGGCTGTGGTCCAGTGACACTATGTTTAGTTAATTAAAAACAATTTTAAAGGCATTTGTTTCCTAACTAGCGAAATGAAGGTTTTTTTAAAAAAATTGAAAAAATTGTGTTTGAGAAAACTGATTGAAAGTGATTCACCGCTAAGTGGGGACTGTGGGTTTGAACTTGAGATCCAGAGTTGTTGCTGAAAGATGTTTGTACAGATCTCACCAGACTGCAGTCCTGTGGTTAAAATAGAAAGTATTGACTAATATTTGTATAACTGAAGTTGGCATTTGAAAATTGAAACTGAACACTATTTGACAATTGAATGTAGGGCATTTTGTTTATGGTTTCATTTCAACATCACTTCAGCTTGAAAATCCTAGCTTAATTAAGAGCTATACGAACAAGCAGTTATTCCATCTGTTAGAGTTTACAAGTGCAAACTGTATGTGCGCGTAAGCAGATTACAGGTAGTCCTTGACTTACGACCACAATTGAGCCCAAAATTTTTGTTACTGAGACATTTTTAAGTGAATTTGCCCCATTTTATGACCTTTCTTGCCACCGTTGTTAAGTGAATCATTAGTTGTTAAATTAGTAACCCGGTTGTTAAATGAATATGACTTCTCCATTGACTTTGCTTGCCACTTTGCAAAAGGGGATCACATAACCCCAGGACACTGCAACCATCATAAATGTGAGTCAGTTGCTAAGCATCTGAATTTTGATCACGTCACCATGGGGGTGCTGCAAAGGTCATAAGTATGAAAAAATGGTCATAAGTCACTGTTTCAGTGCGGTTGTAACTTCAAACAGTCACTAAATGAACTGTTGTAAGTCGAGGACTACCTGTACACATTTTTAGAGATGCCTTATTAATGGCATGCCTATAAATGCCTTGGACATTTACTTGATCCCAGAGATTTGAATGATCAAAAAATATTGTCCAAATCCTGCCTACAATCAGTCCTCAAACTTGCAGCCATTGAAGCACCCCATAGTCATGTCACAATTCAGGTATTTGGCAAGTGGCCTGCATTTACGACGGTCATAGCAATCTGATCACATGATCTCAATTTGCGGCCTTTACAGCTGGCTTCTGATAACCAAAATCAATAGGGAAGTCACAAGTTGTGGCCAGGTGACATGCTTAACTACCATAGTGATTCACTTAATGACTACAACTGAACTGCTGTCATAAGTCTGGCACAGTCATGTTTCATTTTCTTTTTTTTTTGTCTGTGTCACTTAGTGATGGAGTTGCTGCTCCCAATTGCAGTCGGTGAGGATTCTATTTCTGTTTAACGCTTCCCAGAAATAAGATATAATGTTTGAATCAGACATTATGTTTAACTCAATCCTGTTACTAATTTATTGTAGGAAGTAATTTAACAGAAATATTCCTCCTTAATTTATTTTACACTAAAAATGTCTGTGGATTCTTTTAAAAATTATCTGCAGATAAGTGATGACCAGAACTGAGACTGAAATGTTGGTCATTAAGCAAGTTACCACACGACTGGACCTCTTTTATGTTTATTGCAGTTGTTAAGTGAATCATGCAGACATTAAGTGAATCTAACTTCCTCAGTTGACTTCTGGCTTGTCAGACTATGGGAAGGTCGCAATTGTGACTGCAAGACCCTGCAACCATAATAAATGTGAGCTGGTTGCCAAGTGTCCGAATTGCAATCATGTGACCACAGGGGTGGTGAGACAATCATAACTTTGAGGATATATCATAAGTCACTGTTTACGAACCTGTTATAACTTTCAACTATTGTTAAACAAATGATTGTAAGTCAGGAGCTACCTATAGCTGTCTTCATAACTAAATAACTGTTCCAAACAGAAATGAATCTTTGAAACAATTACTGATTTTGTTTTTATTGACAGCATCAACAAAGAGAGCATTGTTGACATTGAAGGTATAATAAGAAAAGTGCCAAATAAAATTGGCAGCTGCACCCAGCAAGATGTTGAACTACACATTCAGAGGGTAATATTTTTTTTATAAGCAAATTAAGATGTGCCATGATATCATTGTTTCTTGATACCATTCCCTAACTGCTGTCCTTTTGGTTTACATTTGTAAATAACAAAAAAAAAAACCACCCTCATTTGTGCAGCAAATTCAACTGAAATAGAAATCAAAATATAAGGCAATGAAGATTTGTTTTCACCTGTTCTAAATTGGTTTCTAACAATAACAAAATATATAGGCTCTGTTTTTCTGTAGATATGGCCAGTTCAGAAGATATATAATGTAATATAAACATTTGCATCTTCAATACAAGCCACTTAAATTCCAGCTGTCTTTTAAACAATTTCAGAAAGTGTAATAGTTTTTCCTCTAGTAGAAATAATGGGAGAAGTCCAGGCTCCCAGTGAAGTGAAAAGCAAATATATAGGGAACCTTTTAGGAATTTTGCAATAATGGGGGTGAATTATGAGCACACCTGCAAATTTGCTGCCTAGGTGGGACTTACATGTTCATAGAATGACTGACATGGTGGGGGTAGTCAAGCACAAAACACTTGTGTTCGGGATGGTGAAGTTGGCTTCATGCCAACTCCGCCAGCTCATAATAAAGTTCTGTATTACTGCAATTTATCTTTGCCTTTTTTCCTGGACAAATTCAGTCATCTGTCATTGGAACAAAAGTCAGTTCTAAGAATATGTCGAGAGAGAGAGAAAAAGGAGCTATCTATCAATCATTTATCGAAGCAGGTTCCTAAATATTTACTCACTTAAGATTATGAAGTTATTTTTTCTTTTATTTTTTTTCTTGCCCTTTTGGTCCCATGCTTCCCCCTGTATTATTAGTATATAAGTTTATGTTTATACTTTACACTTTAACAGGACAGGACAGGCAAATTATAATTCTGTTCGAGACATCAGCTGCTTCTCTTTCACTCAGCTGCAACAGTATTTATCTGTTCATTTTTGCTACAACTGAAACTGATTTTGTAGTTTCAAAACAGTTCAATGCTTTCAGGACCGTTATTTTTTAAGCGATTAAGTTGGGTTAATGTCTTTTATCATACAGTTTTTGGATTTTATTTTTAAAAGCGCTATCTTTTTATTAAATAATTCTGTTAGAAATATGAAAACTAACCAAATACAGGTGGACCTCAAGTTACGACGTAATGAAGCCTGTCATCATGGTACTAATTCAGGACAGTCGTAAAATGGGTTGGTCACATGACCAACTTGATTTTATAGCCATTTGTGTGGCAGTTGTTAAGAAAATATTGTGGTCATTAAGCGAAAGTCTCTGTTATTAACCAAACCAGTTGTTCACTATGCAAATCCGGTTTTCTACAAAAACATAATCAAACACGGTCATGTGATCATGGGACACTGCAAACAGCTGTAAATGCTGAGTGCCCGAAGTGCCGTCATGTGACTGCGAAGGGGGCTAACTGTCAAAACTTCGAATACAGGACGCAGGTACTCCCCAGGTAGATCCGTCGGAATTTCAGTCACTAAACGACTGGTCATAAGTCAAGGACTACCTGCAAATGCATGTTGCATCTTTTTTTTTAGGCCTCCATAGTCTTTTAGTAATTGGCTTGGCTTCATATTTCTGACAGAACCATGTCTCTGTAAAGCACACTGTAGTTCCTGCAGTGCATTTATTAATTATTTATACATATATATACATACATATATATATATATATATTGTGTCTCTTTCAGATATATGTAATCAGTTTGGCTGAACCGCGATTGCCCTTGCAGCTGGATGATGCCATTCGGCCAGAGGTTGAAGGAGAAGAGGTGAAAATGTGTTTTCTAATAAGTAACATTGTATTAAAAATAATAAATGATTAGCCAAAGGCTTGAGATTTTAGCTGCCGTTAATAATACTGTTATGTTGAATCCTGAATGTTGGCCCATCCAGGATTATCTGCTTCCTAGTTCATAAATATGGGAAATCATTTTTACTGCTTGATAACACATAAGTGACCTGGCTTTAAGCAATGTCTAATGTGCCAAGATTTTGTGCACAGAGTGTGCTCCATGTTTATCTCCTGGTAAGATGGAAATGTCCTCACGATTACTGTCACCTTATAAATTGAGCAGGACTTAGATTAATAAGGAAATTTTTATAGATACAGACATGTTCAGAATGGCCTTTCTAAACAGAAATCTCACTTCAAAGGGGACTTGATTAATCTTAAGGGGAAATGTATGTTTGAATTTTCTTGTATGTGTGTTCAGGGAGCAGTCTAAAAAATGATAGCTCTAGTTTCTTTAAGATTAACGTAATTGAAAACTAACCCTAAGAAATGTTCTGAATATAGTCCAGAGGACAGTGGTTGAAAAAAGAAGTTTTAGACTTGGAATATTCTTAAAAGCTAAGAAAAAAAAAATTCTGAGGCAAGTGTCGAAAGGGCCATTGTGGGATCTTAGACACAGTGAGGTTTATTTGGTTTTAAAACATTTCAAATGGCCAAAACTTCATGAGAATGCTGAAATATGGTGCAGTCTTTTTTTCACCTGCAATGTTGCAAAATCTCATAAGATTGTAGTCAGTTAGTAATTTGTACATTCAGTGTTTACATTGGTTCACAATCCAAGATGTTGCAGGCACCAAGCTTGCAACACATGCTTTAAGATGAGAGTGGGGAAAATATGCTCCTTCAGATGATGTTTTGCATTTGTCCCAGCCAGTATGAGCAGTGATAAGGCCTGCTGGAAATTGTAGGTCTGTAATGGATCTTAATTAGTGGAGAGATATTTTTGCTATTTAACAGGTTTGCCATCTTTCGTTTTTGTTGTCAGAGTTTGATTTTGGTCTCTGTTTAAAAGGACCTGATTGTTCCCTAGGCCTTGGGTTAAGTGCAGTGGTGAGCCCCTGGTGGAAATGCTATTATTTGAGATGGCATTGGTTTTTATTTCTTCCTGGTGCTTATTTTTCTCTATTCTGCACCATCAGAATTGCCATATAATCTAGTGGATTTATAAGTTTGATGACTGACTGATTGAAATCTCTTGGAAATTATTAATTGGATGTTCTAATTCTATAGCCTGCTCAAAGTTTAGCCTCTCTATTCTCCACTTGAGACTGGAGATTAGGATGATAGAACCAACATATATCTGTTACTTGATTTTTTTTCACATTGCATTTCTGATTTAACATTTAAATATCAAAACTGAAATACAAGAAGCCCTCATTCAGAAATATATTTATACAATATACAATATATAGACCACATGGTTACATTTCTTGATACTGTAAAGTAAAGCACTCTTAGTGTGTTAAGACACTTGTTTAGTCCTTGTTTAGTGACTGCCTCATTTAGTGACAATTCACAGGTATGATGGTGATGAAAAAGTAACTTTACCACCAATCCTCGCATTTACAACCTTTGAGGGTCTCTAAAGCAAAGGAAAGCTAAGATCAAAAATCCAGTTGTAATTTCACTGTTTGCTTAATAATCAAGTTGCTGGTCCCAATTATGGTTGCTAAACGAGGACTACCTGTTTCTGTGTCTTTGGATACTAAATATCGTCATATTTATGTCCTGAACATGCAATACAGTCAGCATTTCTTATACTATAAAATATTTTGCTTTCTCCCTTTTTCCTACATGTGGTTTTCAATATTTGTTTCTTTGCAACCATTCAGGAAGGAAGAGCTACAGTGAACCAGGATACAAGATTGGACAATAGAGTTATCGACTTGAGGGTAAGAATCCAATGACTTGGAACTGATCAAATTGTTCAAAAACTGGCAAGAACAATATTATAAAAACGTATGTTTCAAAGGATGCATAATACATTGTTATAAAGACATTTTACCTAACTGTAATGAAAAGTGTGGATTGCACAAAAATACTAAAAGATTTTACTAGCTTATCTGTTATATTAGCCTAATTACATTTTCTGTGGTACCTGAACAAATTGAACAAAATTTACCCAATCTCCCTTTCCTGAAACAATTTTGCTAAAATATTTCTATTCTAGATCCTTCAAAATGGTTAGTTTCTCAGCTGCCCAGTTGAAACTAACCAGATAAGGCATCATATCATCTCTTCCAGTTTAGTTGAAACTATATGATATTCCCATCATTAATGTAATTAACTTAATCTTAATTAATTAGCATATTTTTTTTCAATAATCAGACCTTTAATGACTTTGGCATAATTTGTTAATTCTTTTCCTGGATACCATATACCATTTAGTTATCTTAATAGAGACATCCAATTTTATTTAGCTATTTCTGATGCTCTACATGGGGACAGTGAAATAGAAAATTTATATAGAGTAACTTCAAGGTTGAATATATAAAGAAAATTGTATTTTTAACTGAAAGCATTCATAAATATATGTGCATGAAGAATAGGTGTTAGGAATCTGCATTATGTAAATTGTACAAAAGAGAAAGATGATTCATTACCAGACTTCTTCAGCTATATGCAAACCTCTGTTTTTTAATTGAATTAAATGATATTATGTTTCAGATGTATGTCAATCATAGGATATTTTGATGTATTTAAATAACTATAATCTCTCACAATTATTAGGATACATTTTCAATTAAAAATTAATATTCTTTATAACCTACTCATTGCATTCTTCATCTAAGAATGAAATATATCTCAAAAGACATTGACAATTATTATAGTTGTTGTTTTTTTGGTCAACAAACATCCAAAGAGGTAGGCATTCCTTTATTTACATGAGGGTTTTTGTGTCACATTCTTAATATACTCATTAATTGAGGTAGCTTACTATTAAATTTGCAGTAGTCTTAATTTTAATATATTTATACTTGTGCTTTTGTGTTATTGTAAGTTACCCAGAATCACTCAGGACAGTGAGATGGGTGGAATATAAATTAATTAAGAAATATATTCTAAAATTACAATGTTAAAATGCAATGGAATGGAGGCAAAACATTTAAAATCATGAGGTATAAAATTTTCCCAACAGAAGGAAACATTTCCTGAATAAAAATAACTTTGGTAGCTCGCAGTATACAATTAAAAAGTATGATAAAGTCATCTTCACATCAACTTACAGGTGTCTTCATGAAAAGATGTCCATGTTATTTTCTTAGCTGCAATATGACATACAATTTGCCATTGCTTTCTTCTCCTGTATAATATAATATTCTTAGAACTTCCTTAAATAAAAATAATTGTTAAAAATGCCTGAAATTATGCATTAGAAATTAGTATTCCTTTGATTGTGAGATTTCAGAACAAAAGCATTAAGATGTATAAAATTTGTAGAATAGTTTCTGACCTCTTAACTGTAGCATCTTCATGCTGAAAGCAGGAGAAATCTCAAATGTGATCAATCAAAACCAGAACATCTTTGTTCCTGCTCAGCAGTTTGACTATAATGTATTCCACCACAACACCACAGCTCATAATTCCAATTTAGAATATCTTAATGCATACAGATCATCATACATGCAGATATAGGAAGAGACAAATCAGAATTGTTTTTGCTGGTGAAGTAATACAGCAATAGGAAAGCCACGTTATAAAACGTACTCATGTAACCTTCATAGGGCTAAAACTATATTGTAGTCTGAAAAAGGGTAGATTTTTCATATTCTTGACATTTTTATTTATTTATTAAATGTGTATGCCACCAAACCATCTCAATCTGCAAAGTGACTCTATTTTTATGTTTATTTACACAAATAGATACAAGTATTGTTTAATGTGTGAATGGGAATGTATTTCCGTAACTTTTACAGGTTTTAAAATAAAAGGTGAATAAAAATAATTCAACTGTTATATAGAGATTATTCTAGTCACAAATGTATGACATGGTGAAGAACTGTCAGAGACCTCAAGTTATATGTCAAGTATTTCCTCTATTTTTTTCTAGCAGAGTTCAGGTTTTACAAAACCTGGATTGAATTTTATTAATAACTGTTATTTTAATTAAACTGGTTTAATTAAACCAGTAAACTAACCAGGTCAAAAATGATTTCTTAAAAAAAATTGACTAAAATTGTTTTAACCCATAGAACGACTCACTTATAAGGCAAATGAGCACTCATGGAAAATTCAGTAACTTTGTTGACATTCTCCAGTCTATGTAGAACAGATTGCATAAACCTTAAGTCAGCAGTTATGAACTTTTGGGGTTTTGTTTTTTGTTACGTAAATTATTAAAACATCATGGAAAGTTTTTGCAAAGTATTACATAAACCAAGGGTCAGAAACACAGTGCCTGCAAATATTATGGTACGAATGAATTTTACAATTCTGCAGAATTTCAAGTTTAAGTAAAAATTCAAAATAAAGATACTGTGGGATTTGGGCAATTGTCTCAAATTATTTTTGTTTTATTTTTCTATCAAACTTTTTAACTGCCTGCTCCCTCATACAGGTGACTATACCAATGTCTGTCATAGACCCCATCATTGACTGTGAACTCAAGATTGAAAGTCATTGGTTTGGATCATCTGGGTTAGATCAGATGGCATTAATGAAATTGTTTAGCACTATTAACATATTAGGTATACGTGCATCACAACTGAAGTGGATACTGTTGTGCCTTTTCTTTCTTTTCCAAAATCCCCACTGATAGTTTTGTTCACACTTATGGGGTGGGATGTATGTGTTGCATGGAAACAACCTCATGAGAATTAAATTTATATTTTAAATATTTTTAGCCTGTGCAACTATGGTATATGCTGAAAATATATAGTCAATGCCCATTTCACGCAGGATTAAATGTTCTTTCCTACATATAGAAAAAATGAGAATAAATGAATAAAAATTAAAGTGATACTAGAGTCATTTGTATGTTGTTATGCCATATTTTCTTGTTGCAGCATGTTAACCTTTTAGCCTGATATAGCCCAGTCCCTAGTAATGGTTATCTTTCTGAGGGTGGTGTAGATATGTGGTACAAAATTTGTTCCTGAGTTAAGTTTGGATTGCTGGTTTCAGCAATGTGAATTCAGTTTTAGAACAATTGCCTTTCTCTGTTTTTCAGTTATGTTTTGAATTAATAACTCAGCATTGAGGGGGAAGACCTCCTTTTGGGAAAAACTCTCTACATACTGAAAACTCTTCAATTTATTTTCATCTGTTTTCATATTGATTGCTTAAATTATTTTTTCATATGGGTGGCATATGGGTTAAACAAAAGACATGTCTCAACAGACTGAAGTTGGTGAGGTAGGAACCACTGAATCCCAGGCTAGAGAAAGGTATTATGTAAGCATATTCTCAGCCACTTTCCAAGGCTAGTGTCCACACTAGGAATCATAGCTGCAGGTCTCTTCTCCATTATCATCATCAGAGTTTCAGTGATATTGACAGATATTCTCATTCTAAAAGTACTAGTAAAAGCCAAGTACTTAAGTGAAGGCATCGGTAGACCTATTTAGAGTAGCAGTAATTACAACAGACATCTTTGTGAACTGCTTACAGTTTTGCAGCTAGATCTATAGCACTGGAAATGGTGACACAAACCATGCCTATGGTTCAGATATTGGGAGAAGGGCCATCAAACAAAATAGCTGATTGCAAAGACAGTGATGGTGGGGATGGGGATGGGGAGATGAGGAGAAAGAGAAGTACCAGACCACATACATACGAGGGCAATTTGGAAATAAACCTCCATTTGGTTATCAATGACAGACACTCGCAGATACAGAACTTTTATTATGCACATTAGAAAACTACAACATTACATTACTTTATGACATAATCGCCACTCAAATTGAGGCACTTGTCATAATGTCTTACAAGGTTTGAAATTTCTTAGTAGTAGTCGCTGGGTGCCAAATCTGGGCTATTGGGGTGTGATCAAAAACATCTCAATGGAATTGCTTCAAAAATTCTTGCGTGCGTCTAGTGGTGTGCGGGCGAGCATTATCGTGAACCAACACCGCACCGGAAGTGGTGCCATAGAAAATCCCGCCAAATGTGAAGATGCCAAAGGAGTACTGCTAGTGAAGTTCATGGAGCGTGGTTCGACCATCAGTTCAGAAATCTACTGTGAAACATTACAAAAACTCAGACAAGCCATCCATAACAAGCGTCGGGGCATGCTGACTTCTGGTGTGGTGTTGGTTCATGATAATGCACGCCCGAACACCGCTAGACACACCCAAGAACTTTTGAAGCAGTTCCGTTGGGATGTTTTTGATCAACCCCCCCCCCCATAGCCTAGATTTGGCGGCGAACGACTACTACTAAGGAATTTCAAACTTGTAAGACGTTATGACAAGTGCCTCAATTTGAATGGCAATTATGTTGATAAGTAATGTAATGTTGTATTTTTCTAATGTGCATAATAAAAGTTCTGTATCTGCGAGTGTCTATCATTGATAACCAACGGAGGTTTATTTCCAAATTGCCCTCGTATATTGGAGGCTGGAGATGGGGGAAGCATTTCCATGAGCTAAAGGTTTTACATTGATTTTTCTGTATGGAGACACTTCATTTGCTGCCCAAAAGAAATTACCATTTTACTAATTGGGCCCTTGTGAATATGCCAGCTTTCAAATTGTACAAGAAGGCTGCAACGTTTTCCTTAAATTTAAGCAAAGATATTGTACCAACATAGAATTATGCATATGTGAACAACAGAGATGTACTTGAAAGATAAAATATCGCCTCTAGCTTTCCAAAAGCAATATTCACGTTTTATGAGAGGCAGTGAGGCAAGGAATTTCACAATTATCTAAGGCTTGTTTTTGAAACTTAAGCTTCAGGAATGTATTTCACATGTTCTTTAGCACACTCTTCGGTTCAGTATCTTACTATATGTTGCAAAAAAATGGAAGAACCACCAATAAAAGTTTTCTCTCTTTCACACTGCATTCCATTAATTTAACACTTTTCCAATTAAGCATTAGTTAATTGCACAAGAGAGTAATACACGTTTGGAGATGAGAGTGGAGTGTTAGAGTGGGAATTTACATATAGTCCTCTAGTCTAGCCAAGTTAGAAATATTAATGTTGCTTTTTGGAGTAATAGATCCCAGCTCTTTAAATAGAATTTGATATAAATATACTGTTAAAGTGTTCAACAAACCATGGCTTAAATGTGGCTTACTATGTCCAGAGAATTCAAGCGTTCTTTCCTCCTTCCTATATTGTGCCACGATACATGGAAAGACTTCTAGTTAATCTGTATTGGACTTGCATAAAACGTATCCTGTGAACTATTCAGATCATCACACATTACAAGAACTATCACTGCCACTGAGAGCTACAGTGCTGCAGTCTGATATGCTGTCAATGCTCTAATTATAATAAGGAAGATTATTCAGGATTTTTTTTTTTATTCTGCTGTTTAGAGAGAGGCAGATTATAAATAAATGTGGAGTAGTCCATCTGCTCTTAGGGTTGCTATGTTTCAGAGTAGAAACCTCATATTCTTTGTTTATGTCTCTATATCTTGGGTAAGATTTTCCCCACTTTATAAAACTCACTGTCTTAAATGCTTGAGAAATATTTAATTTTAGGTCTTGGAAAGGAATAAGTGATATGTTTGGGAGGGATTATTTTTATTATAAAACTAAGGTGTAATTTAATCTCAAAGTATCTTGGTATACCAATCATAAGTTAATCATAATTTATTTGTCATCAAGGTACTCAATATATTCATGCTGTTAAGATGACCTCAAAATCCAAGCAACGTATTTAGTCCTTCGCTATTGAGCAAAATGGAGAAACAATACATTCTACTAGTCATACCTGTTTCTATATTTAGAACAAATATAATGAGGCTATTTCAGAGAAACTATTGAGCCACAGACAATCAACTCTTTTATATTACCATTATCTATGTCATTTATTTTCAATAACTGTTCATAGCATCTGAACAGTGCAATAGTAATACAAAAATAATACTTTTCAATACATTATAATAAGCACCTTAATACCAATTTATTTCAAAGCAATAAAATAACCCAAGCAATTCATCTTAACATTTACAGTCTAACATTGATAATACTCTATCGACTATTTATATTTACCATGTAATAATGTAATGCCATTCTGATTGCTCACATTCATTCAGAGTTAGATGTCACATGCACAAATCCATTGAAATGAAAGGTAACATCTTGTGGAGTCTTAAAGGAATGGACATGAGATATCCTACCTTATGAATTCAGCGATTTGTAGACTGACTCCTGCCCTTCCTAGTTCATTTGAGCAACCAAGGAAAAGACATGTGACTGGATTTGAGAGATGGTAAAACTCAAATTTCTCTCTCTTGGGGAAGGTAAAGAGACATCATCAGCTGCAGAAAATCCTGGATGAAGTGAATTATCTGGACCCTTTTCTATTGGGATTTGGACCTGGGCATGAAAAAGAAATTGCATTTAGCAAGATTTGGATAGACTACCACGATTCTGGTCTTGCTACATCTCATTAGAATTTAGAATATAGAATAATAGGGTGAGAAGAGACCTTGGAGGTCTCTAATCCAAACCTCGCCCACGACAGGAGATCCTATACCCATGGTGACAAACCTATGGCACGCGTGCCACAGGTGGCATGCAGAGCCCTCTCTGTGGGCACGCGCGCCGTCGCCCCAGTCCTAGGCCTTCAGTCCCGTCCATGAGCAACCTGCATCAATACCCGCCCAGGGTAAGGTTGCCGTGCCCACCCCCGCCTCCACAAGCGTTTTTTTACTAACCTGCCTTTCAGCTGCATTCCGTTTCTCCGCTTCTCAGCCTTCGCCGCGTGTTTGTGGGACTATGGGTAAAAAAAAAAGTTCCATCAGACTTGCTAACTTCTTGAGATCTCGCGAGAAGTTAGAAAGTCTGATGGAACTTTTTTTTTTTTTTTTTACCCATAGTCCCACAAACACGTGGCGAAGGCTGAGAAGTGAACGGAGAAATGGAACGCAGCTGAAAGGCAGGTTAGTAAAAAAAAACGCTTGGTGGAGGCGAGGGCATCTGGGCGGGGGCGGCAACCTTACCCTGCATGGTAGCGGGAGGGTGGGGTGCGTGCCCTTCCCATGCCAGGCCAGCCCCTGCAGCCCCAGGGCGGCCGTGCTGGGTGGCGGTGGGCAGGGTGTTGAGGTGGGGGCCGGCAGGCCGACCAAAGCAGCAGGTGGCGCGCCGGAGGCTCAGGAAGGGAGGGCGCTGAAGTGGGCGGTCGGGCCATTGGCAAGAGCAACGCGTCTGAGCGGAAAGCGGCCTCGGAACAAGTGGGGCAGGAAAGGAAAGAAATCCTCGCTCCCCCCAGAAATTGCCTTTCTTTCCTTACCTGACTTCCAGTCCCATGCCATTTCTCCTTCGCAATCCGCCGCCACGTGCAAAGAAACAAAGGAAGTTTTTTTTGGGGGGGGGAAAGGTCAATCAATCAATTCCAACTTCTCGTGAAAGATCACAAAGTTGGAATTGATTGACACTGGAAGCTCCGTCTGCATGCAAATGCACGCTTAGAAACGGAGTGCCTCGCTGTTGACTCCGTATTCGCTGGAAAAAGCCATTTCTCACTAGTCAGATCCTAAAAGGTTTGACGAAAGATGGCTATCAGTAAATAATAGGTCCTATGTTGAAACCCTGTGTTATAGGTTGTGAGACTTTTCTAATTCTCATCCTATCCCTTCTCCCACTTCTAAATTTGCAACAGAATAGGGCTTCAGTGTCAAAAATAATGCCTTCCTTCCTCTTTTCCTGACAGAAGCCTTTATACTAGCAAATAAATTAGTTCAATACCACCCAGGGTTTTTTACAGCTTGCAGCAGATCTCTCATATGCTTTCCTCTGTTGGTAAATAATGTGCCTGCGGCCATCAGTGTACCTTCAGTCTCCTTCCTTGTACTTGGCAAGCTCTCCAATTTTATTGTATTTTATTTTATTTTGTTTTAAGATTGTTTGAAATTGGATGAAAAGGGGAAAGCTGCTGCAGTGCAAAACACCAACTTTACCGAATATTTTCATTTATAAGCAGATTTCTGTGTCCTACATAGGCTTGAGCCTATATTCTTAGAAAATAAAAATGTTCAGTACTTCCTTTGGCAGAACGCTCACCTGTTCAGAAAGAAAAGACAAAGGTGTAAAAGAGATTATTTGGGAGTTGTGTGCTAGAGAGTATTAAATTAATCATTTTGCTTCAAATAAATAAAGAGGGAGAACTCCTAGCTCTCTAGACCCCACTTCCCCACCCATGACAATCTTTGGTGACATTTTTTTCTCTCTAAAACATAGACCTGTTTAAGCCCAAAAGGAACTGGTTAAGCTATATGTATTTTGAACAAACCATCCATCTGTGAAACAAGAGCCTGAACATCTGAGACCTCTCCCCATACCTCTTCATACTTCAGAGGCCAAAAATAAAAAATAAGGTGCAACTTCCAACTAGATAAAGATAAGATGCCCACCCTTGCAGTAAATGAATATTTTATAATTAGCTGTAAATTCTGCTAAACAGCTGACAACAAGACTGGCTAATCTTTAGAAATTCCAGCATAATTGTAGTTAAGAGCTTAGTTAAACTACAACAAAATGGCAAGATTGTATCAATCCCTTTCTGGCTATTTTGCTTAACTCGATTGGCTAGCCTTCCATTGATGCAAAGAAAATGAAGTTTTATTTATTTTAAAGAATACAATCTGCTGTGTTTAAAATTTCTACACCCACATAACAATGGCAGTTATGTCACAGTTCCTTTGTTTTTTGCACATGTGTGGCTTGCTGATATGTCATGTGAAAAACCACATGTTCTAACCTAACAAAAAAGATAGGCATCCTAAAAAAAGTTAATAGTAAACAGAGTTCTATGACGCATATCCCTTTTAGTTAAAAAAAAAACCTAACTACTTAGCAGCTGCATGTTCCTAATACTTCACCAACATTAGCATCAGTTGTGGGTTTAGCACTGACTATGAAAGTGTGAATCATATTTTTTTTCTCTTCTCACTGAGCCACAAAGCTAGTTAGTCTGTTTATAAGTATGTGGGTTAGCCAGTTTATAAGCAGCCCCTGTGACCTTTTTTAAGACTAGCTAGCTTGTCTGTATTGTTTTGGAGAAGTTAATAGAAGGAATGATCCTCTCACCTTCATACAAAACAATTTTTGTTGCTTTATTATAGTTGAATTATCTTTTTTGTACAGCCACCTGTTTGCTTTTTGAATGCTGTCATATTGATGCACTCCTTATTTTAACAGATGATTTGTCGTTTTCCGTTTCTTTCAACAACTCAGCTTTTCCATCCCATCTATTATTATTATATCTATGCATTAGGCATATGGAAATCATTTTAAATTTGAACCATTTCAGATTTTAAAATGTCCCATTCGGAGTATGAAATGGATTGTTCCCTCATCTTGAAAGTATTTTGGAACATTGGCACTTGAAACATTTCCAAAACCCACTTCACATTTAAAACAGAGCATTTTGTATCTGAAACAGCTTGAATTCTTAATGTTATGCGTGCCCATACCATAGATCTAATTAGGATAAGAGTAGTATCACTTTGGAACAGTGTCCATCGTTAATTGCTATAATGGCATGGCAGAGAATTCTCTTATCTAAACCTGGATATGGTAATATATCCATTTTAATATACCCAGTGCTAGGGTTGATGCTAGAACAACCTTAATCATTTCAATGAGCAATTTCTATCAGAAAAGAACTGGAGGATTATAAACTCACTCATTCTCTCTGATCTCTCAGTTTTTATATTATTTATAGTATTTTGGTATAACTATGGTATAAGAGTAGAGAACAGAGTAATAAGGTAGTTCTGTTTCCGTAATCCAGGGCAGGTTTTGCAAAGTTCTACTGAAATGCATATTTTTTGCTGCAAGGTCCCATGGAATTGGATCTTCTGTACTCATCCATGCATATACAGGTTATCTGCAATTTCTAGTAAAGTATCAAATGCTAATTAATCTCTTACCCTGGAATCAGTAATGGGCTGAATGAGGAACAGTACATTTAAGCAAGCCTTTAATAACTTTAATTGATTTGATAGCTTCACCTGTTCCTGGATAGAAATAGCTTGTCTATAATGTGCATCCTTGTGATTAGGTTAATGTTGGGGTAATGTTGAAGATGATAAAAAAATCAAATAGTTACAGATAGGTTTGTCAGAATTGTAACAGAAGCAACTAGATGGGAGTAGGTTATACAGGTTCTTAATGAATTACACTAATTATATTTGTTTTCAGGTTCAGAGAGTTGGTTCTTACCTTTGAAGTTCTAAACAATTTGAGATCCATATTGTCAAAGAAGTATGTATACTATGCAGCATCTTAAGAGCTTCCAAAAACACTTTTCCCAAGTTCCTTTGACAGGAGAAGCTCATTGTTTGAAAACTACATAGAGACCTTCTCCATATCAACTCCTATAGCTAAAATGCTCTCCACTAATGCTTGACTAACACTGCTATTATATTGTCATTAAGCTAACATATTCTTACTTGCCAGCCTGTTAAAATATTCCACTGATCTATTTAACTTGATGTTTTCATGCTTTGGATTTGTTATTGTAATATTTTGGGATTTCATTATGTTGTACTGTAGTATTTTTTATTTGTATTCTACTTGAGCGCTACCCTGGTATTCTAAGAAGAAAAACAGATTTAAAATAGTTTTGGTGAATGAATAAATAAATAATAATCTCCGTTTGCCTACAGTACTGCATACTTTTAGTATGTATTTTCAGCTGTTACTCTTGGTATTACCGCGTGATATTACTGCTTTGGGCAAACATGATCAGACACATCTGTAGGCTCTTAGGTAATAAAACATCCTTGAAAGAATATTTTAATGACTTCCATTGTCCTAATTAAGGCAAGCAATTGGTCTAGCAAGTAAAGTTAAGTTATGAATCTTAATATAGTATCTTTATTTTCCAGACCTGCACTAGTCAAGCTGTCTTCCGTGTCCAATCTGGTATTTGTCAGCTTTTTCGAGAAACTCTCATTCATAAGGGGTTTGTGGAAATTCAGACTCCAAAGATTATTTCTGGTATGCATTCGATATGTTAATAAGATTCAGAATTCACACATCGAACACATGAATTTGGGGGAATCTTATTTCTGCAGTAGCCAATATGAATTTATTTTAAGTGCCTGGTTGCTCATTAGCACTTCTTTTTAAGTTGCTGCTGCCTCCTTTGAAACAGTAGCCGATTTAAAAAGCTGAAGCACTTTCCATTCTCAAGTATGGTATGGAAAGAAATTCTCCTTATTTAGTTTCTTCTGCTGTCATTTTCATCTTTGAAACTGACACTTATATCAAGAGTATATAAAAGAAGTCCTGTGGGGTTAGAGCAGTGGGTGGCATTGAAGAATTTATATGCTAACCTGGACTATAGAACTTACCTGTTAGTCTCAATACTGCCCATCATACGAAGCAATGAGTAGTCTTAAAAATTGCAAGATCTTTGTCTTGTGGTTCCTCATTTTCCCCCTAATCTCCTCTCTGAGTTTCTGTTGCTGCTTCCTTCTCTTCTGAAATAAGCTTTGATGCTCTTGGATGCTATGCTAAAGTGAAAGATGCCAATTGAGGAATGAGTTCGAAAGTCCCTTTGTTGTAGGCAATGGGGAAAACTTGACCTGTTGACCCAGAGCTTTGCAGTAGGGTAGGAGGGCTTAACTTGGGTTGGCTTGAGGGTTGCACTGGGGTTTGGGGTGGAATGTTGAAGGCAGCATTCCCAAAGTAGGCAGGGCCAGATCAAAGGTTTGTGGGAGGAAGGTTAAGGGGTGAAATAGATCAAATAGATCCTTTTAGTTGCTCCCAATTCCAAAAATGCCAAAAAAGAAAATAGCCAATTTTTTTTTGCCTGTTCACAGTGGCCTCTGGGGACCACTGAAGGTTTGTTGGCAGGCCACATATAGCCTCTAGATTGTTCTTTTTGTACCTTGAAAGTAAAGGGCAGAAACTATATACATAACAGGTATATGTAAACTATAAAAAGGGAGAAAACCACTTATTTTTTATCATGATGTACCTTGTTCAAGACATGTCACCACATTTGCTCTCGCTTTACTTTCCAGCTGCCAGTGAAGGTGGTGCCAATGTATTTACTGTGTCCTACTTCAAAAGCAGTGCCTACCTTGCACAGTCCCCTCAGCTTTACAAGCAGATGTGTATTTGTGCTGACTTTGATAAGGTTTTCTGCATTGGGCCAGGTAAGGAACTGTTTTGTTTGAAAGGCAGTTGTCAAAGTCTCTGGAGCAAGAATATCCTGAATGTTCAAATTATGTAAGCGCTAACTTTGCAACCTCTTTTCCTGTCTGATTTGCTAACAGACAAAAGTTTCATGAAAACAACTAATCAACGTGACAGTTTCACAGAGTTTGCAGGCAGAACGAATAGTATGTTCGGCTGAAATTTGGCTTATGAACAGAGCAATAGTGTTCTCTAGTGGCTATTAGAATATCATACCACATTCCACTAAAAAAAGTGACTGTACTTGGCATGGTTCAACCATTATTGAATTTATTGCAAACCTACAAGCTTAGCAGGGCCAGGAGTTTGTTATAAGCAGCTCGCTGGAAATCAGTACAGCCCTACATAATGTATGCAAAATATTTATGTTCTCCATTTTGTAAGTAAACCTATATTAGTAAGCCAAACCAATATTATCCTTCACCCATCCTATTGATCCTGACGCTTTCAGTATGTAACTAACTTGAGCTAAATTGGCAGCAGTATACCAAAACCCTACATGCTTTCAGACACACTAACTGTTATGCCATTTTTTGCTTGGTACCCAAATGACAAACTAAAAGCATGTGCAATTACTGAATTGACAGATCAATCCTTAAAAATGACTATAGAAGATTTTCACTTGTATTTTCCTGGTAATATTCATTAGTCTTACTGCTGGGATAGTGAATTCTTATTCAGATGTATTTTGGATGGAGGTCCCTGGACCAGATGCAGTTAGAAAAGGAAGGAAAATACATGTGACCTAAGTTGCGAGTTTTCTTGTGTCATATTGGATGGTAGCCTTTTAAAAAAATTAATGCTTTCAAATATTGCTTTTGCTGATTCTTATTTCTTGCCTGACATGAATGTAAGACTAGCATAAATATTTGTTCTCCATTTGGGAATTTGAGGAGTTCCTCTCAGGGAAATAGAATTTTACTTCATATTAGAGCAATTCATAGTAGCAATGGATGTTATATCCAGGGCTTCTTTTAATTGCATCGATAGAATCATTTAACATAATTGTAAAAGTATATTTCTCATGCAGTATTTAGAGCAGAAGATTCTAATACTCACAGACACTTGACGGAATTTGTTGGTCTGGATATTGAAATGGCTTTTAATTACCATTATCATGAGGTGGTGGATGAGATTGCAGATACCTTGGTGCAAATTTTCAAGGGACTCCAAGAAAGGTAAAAAAAAAAGTTTTTTATACTATCGTTATTTAGAAAATAAGATAAAACTTGAGAGTTTCAAAAGTAGTATGAATAACAGTTTACATATATTCAAACAAATATTCTGGCTACCTTTTATTTTACCTGTAATGGAGGAATTCTAAAGCATTGTTCTGGTTCATAGTTGCAGCAACCACTATTCCAAGATACAGGTAGAAAGATCTAACAGTATCTGACGTGTTTAGTCAACAAGATGTCAGCCTCAGCTGCCAAATGTTGGAGTCACATAGTGATTACTCTTTATCAAAGAATGTTGGAGACCACTTATCCAGTGAAATAGATGGATGGGAGGTAAAATAAAGAGAAAATTAGACTAAGAAATCAAAGATTTCTGCAGAAAAGCTGCAGTAGAAAACCATTTCCATATTGCTGCAAAGAAATCTAACAGATATGTCCATATAGTAATCAGTACTTGTGTTCAGCTGGAAACCCATTGTCTTTTTCTTAGGTTTCAATATTAAAAAAAAATACTTCAAATTATTTAAAAATTTAACTCAATATATATCCTGTGTCTATATATTTCTTCCTATTCATTGCAATTATTGGAATTTTACTTCAGCATTATATTTTTATAGCATACCTTGGAAAATCAGACTACAAATTTTGAAATAAAAGAACTATGGCATATAAAACCATAGCCTCAAGTGTATGGATTAAAACAAAATTGAAAGAAGAGTAGCTTTCTTCATTTATTTTTTGTTTATGCAGCCTTTATTCAAATTAATGCTTGAAGCTCAATTTATTGAGAATAATTTTTGTAAAATTTAATTTGCTTAGTCATTTAGCACATCAGATTGTCCAGTAAATGCTTTAACATATACAGTGTAAATGTCGGTCACCTTATCTCAAGACATTATTTTTCCTTGCAGGAAAGCAATAAACTGAGTCTTAAATATTACAGTGACAGAGTGAACGCTTGTGGTAATGAAAGCAATGCTTCTTTGTTTTCTGCTTGGCTATGTTGAAAAGCCTTTTGTCTTTACACACAGGTTTCAGACTGAAATCCAGACAGTGTGCAAACAGTTTCCATGTGAGCCATTCAAGTTCCTGGAGCCAACACTGAGGCTGGAGTACCGGGAGGCCCTGGCTATGCTTCGGGAAGCTGGAGTGGAGATGGGAGATGAAGACGACCTCAGGTACGATTTTACCAGGGAAAAGGAGGGAGCGCCATCTATTGGCAAGAGGGTACCAGTTCCTGGGAATCCTCTGATGCTATTTCTGGATTTAGCAATTGGCTACCACTGCTCATCGCTGCAGAAAATAGAAAAACCATGAATTATACAAAACGTACATGTACAATTCCAAACTGAACTTTTGAGAAGCAAACAATTCATTTATCAAAATGCTACTGGTTATCTTCCGCAAATCATGAGGACCTCTGGCAGTTCTTTCTGATTCAAAGTTTAAACATGTTCTGAGCCAGGGGTGTCAAACTGCTGGTCCGCAGGCCAGACGCGTCACGTGGAAGCCACGCTCACCCCATTGCCGGCAATGGCAAAACTGGCCCGATACATTGCGCGACGTCACATGACGTCGTGAGTTTGACATGTCTGTTCTGAGCGGATAGCAGCACTAGCTGATCTTGCCTCAGTTCAAGAGTTCAGCAGGACCTGACATGACTAATACTTGGACTGGTGTTTAACAGGAAAAAATAGTGCTGTAGGAAGGACTTAAAAAAAAAATCAGGGGAAGCAAGTAATCTAGAGTGCTAAGAGATAACACCTGTGAGCATACTGGTCAGGTTGCCCAAGCCCTATTTCAACAAAATCTGAAGGTTCCCCATTATTCCTAATCCAAGTTTGCTATAGTTGAGCTAGTAATAAATAGCATTAAATGGATTTTTAACCATAAACATTTTATCTCAGTTATATTTTTTGGAAGGCACACAACACAAACCCAGCAACACCTTAGAGACATTCTTGCTAAAAGCCAACATTGTTTACATCTGATTATTTATTTTCAGTACACCAAGTGAAAAGCTCTTGGGCCGTCTGGTGAAGGAAAAGGTAATTTTTTTTTAAAAAAAAAATTGTCTTTAAAAAAATTGAGTTTCTTTCTTACACAAGCTTAAATAAATATACCTTGTCACATCAAATTACTTGTGATTTATGTATCACAGTATTGGTATATACTCTTCTGTAGTATGTCTCATACCACTGTAGGGTTTTAATTAATTTTTACCATTTTTTTTCTTTTTAAAAATTATTTTGTTAATATTTGCAGTATGACACCGACTTTTATATTCTTGACAAATATCCACTGGCTGTAAGACCTTTCTACACAATGCCTGACCCAGCAAATCCTGTAAGTATGTCTCTCGGCATTGAACAAATGCTGTGAAATAATGACAAATATGAACACTTTGCAGATTTGATGTGGGGATTTGTGCCACAAATGTGCCATAAACATATTGCAAGTTTACAGTCTGATATGGGTCATTCCCAAAATGAAAACATCTATTTTCATATTACACAGTCATTAGCTGTCTTGTATTTCTTTCCTTTACTTCCCAGTGCATTGTGCCTGCCTACAAAATTAATTGATTGAATGAATGATTGATTGGGTGTCGTCAAGTCATTTTTCAACTCCAAGCAATCACATAGATAGATTTTCTCCATGACAGAATCATTGTAGTGTGTGATATTGTTGAGATAAAATAATTGTAGGAAAGAATTGAGAATATTAACTCTAGCATTTGTTCAGTGCAAAAGAAATACTATTTGAAAGAAGTAGAAAAGATTATGAGGTCTCTATCTTGTTTGCCAAGTAAGTTAGTTAGTTAATATAAACTATTGTTTAAGCTATTAGTAGCTTCAGGTTGATAGCAATATTCTTTGGAATTAATTATTACAGTTGCTTTATTAAATTTTAAAATAAAAAAATTAGCTTTTGAAATGGGTCTGAAAGAATAATATAAGAGCCCAACCAATTTCTTCAATTCCTTCTAATAAATTATAAGAGCTATAGATACCATCATTTAATAGTCTTTTGATCCTGTTTTGAAATTCTTAGTAAGTGATTTCAGTGTCCAAAGCAAAATCCTTCTAGTTAAGCATTGTCTTTCTAATAGCTGTGAAAAATATGTGACAAAAGAAAAAGCTATTATTTCAAAGAACCTATATAGTATATACCTATCATCTTACCTATTTGGAATGCTGTTTTTCTCCTCCACTTATTTGTACAGCTATGCAAATTAGAGGTCATTTCTGTATCTCGTGGTATATCTTCTCAATATTATATTTAAAATCGTCTCTTGGCTTTCTTGAACCTATAACAAGATAGTACCGTGGTGGCGAACCTATGGCACACGTGCCACAGGTGGCACGCAGAGCCCTCTCTGTGGGCACGCATGCCATCGCCCCAGTCCTAGGCCTTCAGCTGGGTTTTATAAAACCTTTTTGCTTTAGGCCTCCGCCACCGTGTGCAAAAAAAAAAAAGGTTCAATCAATCAATCAATTTCAACTTCTCACGGGAAAAAGAAAGTTCTCACAAAGTTGGAATTGATTGATTGAACTTTTTAGTCCCACCCAGTCTGCCGTTACCACCGAAGCCATGCCCACCCAATGGGCCACGCCCACCCGGCACCTGACGATATATAAGTGGGTTTTGGGTTGCAGTTTGGGCACTCGGTCTCTAAAAAGTTTGCCATCACTGAGATAGTATGTTAATTTTAAATTTTAAAGTTAATTTGAAGAAGAGGTACAAGAAAAAGGATCATACTGAATCTCATACTGGAAAACTGGGTGGTAGTATTAATAAGAAATACTGTGCAAGGCTGGGTTTCACTTAACAGCTTCTGAGTAAATTGATTTAAGGAGGCAGAGCCTTCCAGATACTAAAATGACATCATCTTGATTGGAAAAGGGGTTTAGCAAAGGCTTTTGCCTCAAAAATGAAACAGGGACCCTAGAATGTTCTCCGTGAACTTGAAATAATTCAGTACAAGAAGAGGCCTTGTCTCCACCTCTGGTATAAAGATTACTTTCTGGATAACCTTCACAGAATAAAGCAGCCTGCTGAGTTTTTTTTTTTTTTTACTTCATATGTGGTGCTTTCAAAACTGAAAGAAATAAAATTAAAGAATGCAAGTTTTTAAGCCTAGTTAGGATCTTATGGGTTAAGTAGAACTCTTATGACCCAGAGGAAGACAAAGCGAAACTAAACAAATGACCACCATTTTAGCATAGTTATACTACAGCAGCAGTTCTGAAAACTGCACACACAAAGAGAAGAGTGCTCTTTCTCCTGGAGACCATGATGGCACAATGCAATCCTAGTTGGAGCAGGCAGAAGCTGCCTCAAGCAGCATTTTCTCCTATGCAGATATTCCTGTTACATTTCTCATAGTGGTCAGTGCCTTTATCTATGTCATTTATTATCTATAGATTCCAGTTTTGAAGCATACTTAAGTATTGGTTACAAAGTCACATTTCTTTCCCCCCCCCCCCCCCCCCCCCCCCCCCCAGAAAACCTCCAACTCCTACGATATGTTCATGAGGGGAGAAGAGATTCTGTCTGGGGCACAGCGAGTTCATGATCCACAGCTGTTGACTGAAAGAGCCTCACATCATGGCATTGGTAATTCCTAAGGTCTATTAGTTAAATAAATCATTTCTAACAGGGGTACCTCTTTATTTAGAAGAGCCTGGTGTTGCTTATTTTTATGGATCCTTGTGGCTGTAAAAAGATAATTCTGTATTTTTCTCCTAGTTCAGTATTTCTCAACTTTAGCAACTTTAACATGTGTGGACTACAATGTTGGCTATAGTTCATTTGGCACCACTAGAATTTTTACTTTTATATTATCCGTATTTTAAAAGTTGGGCCTTGGGCCACATCGTGATTTGATAGCATGTTGAATAGCAAATAGAACAGGGTCAAAACTCAAGGCAGGACAAATGGGAGAGGAGTTTGGAATTTTTACAGGTGATTGTTGCCTCTTAGGATATCCTTTCCCTTGCAAAGAAAGTCAAAGATTTGATTGTCTCGTAAAAAGTAAAAAGTACATATTCAAATAATAAAAGCTATCATACGGATTTTTTTAAGGCTAGGAAAAGCCACTGTGCATAGTGTGGTGTCATGACTTGGCCTAACAAAAACTACCACATTAGCCAAACTGCCTTACCTTTCAGCAGCAAAAAGATTCTTTTTTTAAAATAATAGTAATTTTGTAAACGTGCACAAAGAAAAAAACTAATACAAGCTAAGAAAAATTATGAGTAAAATGAGAAAAAATTAAAAAGTACAAAAAGAAAAAGGGAAATATATTTTTAAAAAATGATAAAGAAATAACTTTCCCGTTCATCAGTACAATTTCAATAGCTTTTCATCTTCTCTAATACAACAAAGCACTCTTCTTTCCATGTCTCATCTCTTACTTATAAACAGATAAAACTTCATTTAATTCTAATCAGCAAAAGTACATTAGCAATTTAAGAGCTTTCTAGTCTGTTGCCTGAACGTCTAAACCAAACTACCTATTTAACATTGGATAGTCGAATTAATACAACAACATGTATTAGAACTTTGTGAAGACCTGAAACATTGGTTAATATTGTGCTCTCCTCTATGTTGAATACTTTTTCCATGATGCTAATTAGAATTAGCCCTGAGCTGAAATAAAATATTTCCTTTTCAGATTTAGAGAAAATTAAGGCTTATATCGATTCATTTCGTTTTGGTGCACCTCCCCATGCAGGCGGCGGCATAGGTAATGTAGCTTATATTCATTCATTATATTCTATTTTCACTTTGGTCTGTGTTCAGATGAAAGAATGCAATTTAGGATGAAGAGTATTCTAGCATTTGTCCTTAATTTAGAAAAATATCCTGCATTTACAAGTAATGAGTGTGCTTTAGAAGTGCAGACACTCACTTTATATGAGTGTGGAATCCTTGATGGAGTCTCCTAATCTAGTCGTTTGCTTGCAAATGTTTCATTACCCAACTAGGTAACAATCAGTACATTTTATCTGACTCTTAAAGATCTTTTTTTTTTTTTTTGTAGATTCTAATTCTAGACCACTTATTTCTGAGGGTAGTTTTTTAAAAAGTTTTGTTGTAAACCTTGTTTCGTTTTTTTCTTATGAACCAGTTATCAAAGAAGTAATGAAACTATAGTGAAAGATCCTTAATCACAAAAGAAATCATAACACTTATTCGCCATGTTCCTCTTTCTATTTCATCTAACAGGGCATAGAATAATGAGGCAAAGAAACAACTGCTGTTTGATTGGGATTTGTTTCTATGGTTCATATTATTAATGTGATAAAAAATAATGACTATTATTCCCTCCCCTGCCATTTTACTATAAAATCAAATTTAGATATTATAAAAAATGTAATCCAACTTTATCTGATAGTGATTTGGTTTATCACAAGTAACCCAGCGAGTCTGTTCATGTTTGTTTTGCTTGTGAATATTTCAATATATGTACATATAACTCCATCTTCAGATTAATTAAACTGGATTTAATTTTGACAGGCTTGGAAAGAGTCACCATGTTGTATCTTGGGTTGAGCAATGTCCGGCAGACGTCCATGTTTCCCCGTGATCCCAAGCGTCTCACACCTTAAGAACACTACAGCGTCAAGTTTCAAAAATTTAATGTTGCTTCCAACTATCCAGCATAAAGCAATATGCAGTCAGAGCATATCTCCTCTACTTAAGTGCCACAATAACAATCATTCAAGTCATTACTAATGTTTAAATTCAGCTCTTTTAACAGATCTGGAGTGCTGCAGAAAATGTCATGACTTTTTAAGAAAATAATAAATCAAGGTACTACAGTATTGCCTTGTAGGTAAGCAAATTTTTAAAAAAAAACTCAAATTTTAATAAAAGTCATAGTTTTGCATAGTTTGTTTCAACATATGACAGAAAGGTAATAAAATCTCAGATTAGATTTTTGACAATAACAATGCAACATGGAAGGTAAATTGAGCAAGAATTTTCTTGAGAAGCAACTGAAATAGTGAACAGTGTGATCTTACTAAAATGAAAAAGATTGCAATAAAACTTCTAACAATTCTATGTGTCAGGTTTTTTTCATTTTGTAAGAGAAATATATTATTCTGAAATAATACTCGATGCTTATCTGATGCTAAAATTACGCCAGCTTCATTTACACAGGGCATTGGCACGAATTAAGGCTTCTGTTGTAAAAGATCATATATAAAATGTATACTTAAGGCTAGATCTAGCAATATACAAGCAGATCTATTCTTGTACATTAGATCTTCCGCCTGCTTTCCTAACTATTCTGTGCATCCCCAGACTTCTCCAAAGGGTCCTGGAGTAGATTTGATGGTGCAAGTGGGAGGAACTCACTCTATTGATACTGAGTCGAAGAAATTGTAATAAAACTGATGAAATGGAAATTTTTATAAAAAAACATATGATTTCAAATATTAAGATCTGTGAACTTAACCAAGCAAGGTAATTTTGTTTAGTAGACCAGTTCTATACATAGACACCAGCATATACAGAAAGTCCTCATTTAGCAACCACAGATGGGACCAGCAACATGGTCATTAAGTGAAGTGGTCACTAAGTGAAATTCTGACTATGCTTACAATCTTACTTCAGCTTTCCTTTGCTTTACAGACCTGCAAAGGTCAATAAAGTAATAGAATTGGAAAGGACCTTGGAGGTCATCTAGTCCAGGGGTCCCCAACCCCTGGTCCATGGACCGGCATCGGGCCACAACATGCCAAAAATGGGGCCGCGCAAACAAGCAAAGCCCCATCTGCGGGATGCAGGCAGCATGTGAAACCACACCCCCTCCAGTCCACGGAAAAGCCTCTATCCATGGAACCGTTCCCTGGTGCCCAAAAGGTTGGGGACTGTTGATCTAGGAGACCTGACAAATGGCTGTCCAGTCTCTTCTTAAAAGCCTTCAGTAGTGGGGCACCCACAACTTCCCAAAGCAATTTGTTCCACTGGTTGATTGTTCTCACTGTTAGGAATTTTCTCCTTAGTTCTAGGTTGTTTCTCTCCTTGGTTAGTTTCCATCCATTGTTTCTTGTCTTGCCTTCATGTGCTTTAATAAAGAAGTGGGCTCCCTCTTTCTTGTGGCAGCCCTTCAAGTATTGGAAGACCGCTATCATGTCACCCCGGTCCTTCTTTTCACTAGACTAGGTATGCCCAGTTCCTGCAATCGTTCTTCATATGTTACAGCTTCTAAGGCCTCTAATCACCTTTGTTGCTCTTCTCTGAACTCTTTTCAAAAAAAGTCATATATGCCAGGGTTCTATATGCCAGGTTTGATCACAAAGTTACTTTTTTGTCATCATAACTGAAAATAATAAATGAGGCAGTCGCTACATGTAAATGCTGCTTGCTTCCCTATCTGTATTTATGTTACTAAGTGGAATATAAAAATAATAATTTATCTCAGATTTATTCCTAGTAATCTTACATTCAGTTAATCCAATTGGAATAAAATACAATTACCTTTCCCCAATTAGATCTAATATTTCTGGATAAACCTCTTTTCTCAATCTTATTTTTTGACTAATTCCTCACCAAATCAAACAGAGGTATCAAGTTGGGTACTTTAAAAAAAACCAACCCCACATCCTCTATTCTAGTACTTTTTATCAGTGACTTGGATGAAGAGGTTTAAGGAGTGCTTGTTGAAATTTCAAGTAAATTGGATGGGATAGATATTCAGAAGATCTCAGCAGGTTACAGAAATGGTCTTAAAATAACCAAAAGACAATTGTAATGTTTTCCACTAAAAAAAAAAAAAAGCAGTTATAACGTGGCAAGAGGAGAGGGAAGATCTTCAAAGAAGGTTGTGGATTAATAATTGCAACGGATGAAGGGGCTGATGATAGTTTTTGTTTCTTCATGGGTGCTGTGATTGGACCTTGTGTTATTTGGGTAGGGCTCCATTTTAGAATTTTCAGTGTGTGCGTGAATTGTAAGTGTAAATTATAAACTGAACATTAGCCAGCGGCACAACATGACTATAGCAAGAACAAATGTAATTTTAGGTTTCATTAAGTGTACTTTTTAAATCTTGAAATAGTTCGTGTGATCCCTGTGGCCTTGGTTAGGTCCCAATTCAGGGCACAATGCAGTAAGGAGGATTGAGAGAAGATCAACAAAAATTAGGATTAGAAATGAGCTCCTACAAAGAGGCCAATGAAGCTGGGTATGCTTGGTTTTGAGCAAAGGCTGAAGCTCATAAATCTTCACATTATCTCAGAAGCTATCAAATGGAAGTAAATCATAAGAACCAGTTTGGTCTAGTGGTTAAAGCATACAGCTAGAAACTAGGAAACTGCGTTCTTAGTGCTGCCTTAGTGACTTTGGGCCAAATACTCTTTCTTAGCCCTGGGAAGGAGGTAATGGCAAACCTTGCCAAAAAAAACTGAAGAAGTAAATCAAAACCTTTCTCGTTCTAGATTGCAAGATAGAATAATGGATTTAAGTTACAAAAACGCAGATTCCGACTGAATATTAGAATAAAAGTTCCCAACAGAGCAATTCAACAGTGGATCCAATTACCCAGAGAGATCAACTCCACTGGATATGTTCATGTAAAGGTTAGATAATAGTATGTGTAGATCTATCTCCATCTACCCGAGGTTAAAATCTCAAACACATAGTTTCTATTTTATGGAGTGCTTCTGTAATACATAAGACCAAGTTCATTGGGTGGCCCTGGAACCTGAGAAAAAATTGCCAAAGGCAGAATATCTTGACCACAGTTAGTATCTAAGGTTTGTTATTGTTCATTTGTCTTATCCTGGGTACAATTTTCTTTCAAATTCAGAAGAGAAATTTGGGATTACTGTCTTTCAATCTCTAAACAGAAAAATGGGAAGCTAGAACAACTGCTTAATAGGGCTGTTCTAGCCATGCTCGGCTTTTTGTTCCATTCCTTTGCAAGTGCTGAGAAGGTGAAACAGGTACGTGGTTTTGGGGAAGGAATGGTAAAACTAGCACTAACACTGATTAAACACTCTAGACTTTACCATTTTTTACTGTGAAACTGCTTAACCCTGCAAAGATGGCTTGGACACTAGCCAAGATAGCTGCACTCCAGTAAGCAGTCCTCAAGCTAGATCACTTGGGAAATCACTTACCCATGGACCGTGGCAGGCTCACCTAAGCATGTCATGCAAACACACCCAATATTGGAACACGCTGTACATAATCATTCTGCAACGTTTTCTCAAAATAAGCAAAAAATATACCAACATTACAGGCACAAATCCCAATAGAAAAACATTTTTAAAGATTTATCTTAAGCACAGCAAGTCTTTAAAGATGTGGACTTGTCTCTGATGCCGACAACCTAATTCTACCTAAAACAGCACCTAAATGAGATTTTGAAAAGTTACTTGCTAAATGCACTTCTCAGAATTTACTGAATATTTGCAACTAGGAATATGGGGCAGATTTGATATTAGGAATGTAGGCAGCTAAGACCATCCAGACCTGAGATTTTCAAAATGTTCAGTCTAAGCAACCTGTTAGTTTAAAAAAAAAAAAAAATCAGAACTCTAATCAAGAGACAGAGCACCTGTAATAGCAAATTGGCTGAGTTAGAATGAACTTTTTTTTCTCTCTGTTCAGTTCTTTATAGCACCCCATCGAGCAATTTGAAAAATCCTGCTCTACATTTTTAGAACTTTAATTACTATCATCTCTGGAGTTTCTAGGTGTCATGTCATGGGATAAAAGGAAACAAATTTTATTTATTACATTTATATGCCATCCATTTCCCCGATAAGGTGACTCTGATTGACAGTACAAAAGGGAGAAGGAATGCAACTAGGGTGGCCAACTGACCAGATGCATAGGTGCAACTGTGCTTCTTGATTGTCACACAGCTCAATGGTATGTACTCCGAATCAGGTATGCATAGGATGCCACCTTTGGTTGGAACTTTGGGGACAAATGCATATTTTGCCATATGCAAGTGAAGGAGGAGGAACTCACTGCAATCACTCTTGCAGAATTAGAAAAGTTTGTCAGAGTTTGGGGGCAGGCAGGGAGTCAGACTTTGTCTGGGTGCACATTGTGAAGGAACAGCAGTTAGCTGCCTCTTGCGTGGAGCATAGTTGTGTCAGAAGGAAAATGAGCTGAAGGCAGGCCGCATTTTGGAAAGGAGGTCTCTTTATTTAGTTGCCAGAAACTCCAGTGACAGCAGCATGTTTCTGGGGTGGCTAACAAAATGGAGTTGAGAGTGGGTGGGTTTTATACCTTCTTTGGGCTTTGTATTTGAGGTGCCTGTTCCTGTGCAATGTACTTTGACCTGAGCTTGAGTGTGCCGTTTTGCTATTCTAATGGTGGTGAGTTAATCCTATTATGTCCTAAAGGTCATGTCCTGTCCTTGGAACTGGGTGGGGGAATTTAGATTTTAGGAGTCTTTTTTTCCCCTAATCCCATCAGCTCCAGCCTTCATGGCCCCAGTCTTCCTAAATGAATTACCAAATCTGCATTTCTAAAAACTGGCTTCCTCAGTTTCTGCTTGGGGCAGGGAGAGTGGGGCTGATTTCTGCCTCCCTTAAGATTTTTTCTTCTATTTCTCCTTCAGGGGAAATATTCTATCCTGCCTTTTTAATATTCCCAAAAATATTTCATTCTGGGGGGGGGGGTTGCCGACTCCCTACACTTGCAAATGTTGGTGACGTTCAGCCAGTGAGAGAAACTATAACACTGAGGTAAGAGCGGATGGCTGAGTGCATTTGAAGGTAGTTTTTTCCCCCCATAATCTCTTGCCAAGAATATTTGGCTTCTCTCCCCCCACCCTTTAATCCCTTGTGGAATCCATTCATGTCTTTGAAGGATCCTAAGCTTCCTGGAACCCAGTTTGAAAAAGGCCCATTTAGATTATCACTGTCAATCCTGATTACAAATTGATCTCAAGTTTGTCTGCCTTCCCTGGAGATGCCAGGGGTAAAACCCAGGACTTTCTACCTACAAAGCACCAAGGTCTGCAATTTGGGAATACTCCAGATTCGGTAACTGTTTTCACCCCTAAAAACAATGTACTGACTGTAGCAGTTCCTGGAAAGGCCATGCTCCTTGTTTACACACCATTTCATCTATTGTATAAGTTTTTTTTCCAGAGGTGCCTTTTTAAAAGGCTTAGACATCTTAAACAGTTCCAGAATGCTGGGACCAAAGCAGGGCCTGTTAATCTGAATGTGCTAATTGTTTGCTAAATGCAGCAGCTTAATTGGCTCCCATTCTGTCCCTGAGCATAATTCCAAGTTGTAATTAAGGTATCTAAAGACACAGCAAAGAAATGCAGAGGCTGCTGAATTTGCTATTTCAAAAACCTATCTAATGGCCTTTAGTTTTTCCACATGATACCTGTACTAGAATTTAGTAAAGGGAAAGGCTTTAGTCTTACATGCAAACCAACAAAACTGTATTTTCTGGAAAAATATACTGCTGACTCTTTTCTGGAAGACATTTTAATGTTTTTCAGTTGTCCCCTTGAACCCATGGGCAGCTCTTACATAAAGAAATGGACTGTGTATAAATCACAGACTCCAGCTCAATTGAGGAGTATCTAGTTACCATTTTTTAATTGGCTGATGATGACTCTCCTGTGATGATTTCAGTCTCCTAAAGGAGATGATACTTCCATTTCAAAGGAGTAAACATATCAAAGTACAGCTGATTTACAAGCCTAAAACTACTTTATCTTCATTTTGCAGCAAAGGAGAGATAAGAGTGAAAGCTAGTGGCAGCAAAGTACAGATTTTTAAAATAATTGCAGTACCAAGGCTTTTTCTGTTCATTTACCCCTTACTTACAGCTTTAAATAATACTTTGCTCTATTATAGCAACTAATTTATTGCTCCCACTGCGACCTCAATACATTTGCTATCTGAGAGGATGTCCCTTGCTATACATCCATCCTAATCTTCAAGGATAAGCTCATTAGTTGTGCAGCTAACTGATAGCTTTTAATCCAGTTTCAACAGGAAATTACTGTCAGTTATTCTATGTTTTGTTTTTTTGGCTTTTCTCTTTTACCAATTCTCCAGTTCAAAAGAATATATTAAACTTGCACTAATAAATACCCAATAAAACAAAATGGCCTAGAAATATAAAAGTTGACATTCAAAAGCTTAACCAGAAAATCCAATTTAAACTGATAAATGAAGTCTTCCAAAAGGCTCAGAGTCACTTTATCGGTGAGATGGAAAGCATATAAATTTAATTATTGCCAATTTTGCAGAGGATATTTTGATCAAGTCCAAATATTCAGAAGTGTTGAAAGAAAAATCTTCATCAGGGTCCAGTCCAAGCCAGGAATAAACAAAATGGAGACTGCTTTAGAAAGAAGGTTGTAGTTTATTGAAGAGCAGAGCCAGACAGAAATGCTTCCCAGGAAGGCAATGCAGAGTGGTGAGGATGGCTGAAAAGATCATTGGCAGTTCCCTCCCTTCCATCCAGGACATAGCACATAAGTGTTGCTTGAGCAGGGTCTGCAAGATTGTCTGGGACACTAGACATCCTCTTCATGAGCTGTTTTCCTTGTTACCTTCTGGGAGGAGGCTCTGTGGTATCCGAAGCAGAACATCCAGATTCAGTCACACCTTTGTTCCATATAGTATCAACCTTGTGAACTTAAAGCTTCCTCCTTCTGTTATGTATTCAAGATGGACAGTGATTAATATTTATATGTTACTTATATGTAAGGGTGTAGGTCTATACATATGTTGTATGTAGTATGTTTTAAATGTGTGTTATGTATATGTACACTTTGAGAGGAAAAATTTCATTTTTAATGTGTGCCATTGTGCCCACAGGAAAAAATGTCAATAAAGGTTAAAGGTTATCTAAATCTAAATATGGCTCTGGGAAAGCTGACCACATGTAGCTGGGAGTGGTTGGTTTTTATACCTTCTTGGGCTTTTGTGTTTGGAGTTGTTTCCTGTTCCTGTGGCATGAACTTTGACCTGAGCTTTTGAGCATGTCCTTTTGGTATTCTGATGGTGGTGGGTTAATCCTACTATGTCCTAAAGGTCATATCCTGCTTCCCTGGGGCTGGGGCTGATGGCTATGTCCTGTGTTGGATTTTTTGGGTGAGGGGTTGTTGGTTCTAGGGATCTTTGTCTTTCTAATCCCATCAGCTCCAAACTTCCTGGTGCCAGACTTTCTGAAAGGATGATCAAATCTGCATTTCTAAAAGCTGGCCTGTTTGGTTTCTGCTTGGGGGAGGGAGATTTGGGGCTGTCTTTGCCTAAGATTTTTCATTATTCCTTTGGGAAAATGTAATATTCTGTCCTTTTTAATATCCCCCAAAAATTTCCTTCTCTAGGAGGGTGGGTGGGTGCTGACTTCCAACAGGTTTGATCTAGGGCAGGGGTAGGCAACCTTGGCTCTTTTATGACTCGTGAACTTCAACTCCCAGAATTCCTGAGCCAGCATTCCTGATCTAGGGCATGGGTGTCAAATTCACCGCATCACATGACATGTCACAACGTATCGCGACTTTTTTTGCATTGCCAGAGCTGGTGTGGGTGCAGCCTCCGCATGATGCAACCGGCTCGCAGGCCGGCAGTTTGACACCCCTGATCTAGGGTAATGTAGCTACTGTAGCTCTTTAACCAGAAGATGAATACATTCAGGAGATCACATTTATCATTGGTGTCAGAAAAAGGTTACTGGAACAAATTCTACTTTTCTTGTATTTTAAGACTACTAAGGGGAGGCTTTTCTTTGGGTTCTTTGCTCAGAGACGTTCAAATGTTATGTGTTACAAACACACTTCAGGCTACCACGTTGTGTAAACTCAGCTCATATGATTTATGTTTTACTTATGGAGCCTTGTACAAATGCAGAAAGCCATACCTAGAAAAACCAGGACCCGTTTAACCATGGCAAAGACAGGACTAGACCGCATCATTTCTGGTAACTCAACTGCCAACACTGCTATCTTGCTATCATTCTGAAACCAGATGAAAACTTAAAACTTTTAAAACGATGTTTATTTACTATGAAATCTATTTGCTTTCGATTTGTTTCAATTATGAATTTTATATTACATTGTCATTTGTTGTCCGAGATCGACAATAGATCTGAATCCATCTGCAATGTATTCGGTTTTGACTTTTAAAATCTTTTTTTTAAAAATGCTGAGGGGTTTACAAAAGGTCAAAATGAAACTCCCAAATTCCAAATCTCCAAGTTACCTCTCAGGCAAAAATTAGTAAAGTCGTAATATAAAGCATTAGGGCTGTAATAACTACCTGTAAACCCCGGACAAGACACACAGAAAACATTCCTTCTTTGCTGTCATCTAATAAGTCATCCGTATTTTGCAACCTGTGGCTCTATAATTATATGCATCTAAGTTATTTGAGAATAGATTCTTTAAAAGACACATGGGGTTTAATCGAACACGTATTGGGGGGGGGGGAAGAGCACTGAATGACATCCTTCCCCTTTTCTGTTTCTATAAGGGGAGATTGGCATTCTGCAAGCAAGCCTTTACCCCTGTACCGCTTTTCTCTCCCAATATCTCTGCTTGCTCCTGCAAGAGCAATGTTGCTTACTTCTGAACAATCACTTGTAAGACTGCATTGTGTGGTGCATTCCCCTCCCTTTCCTCCAAAACCGACTTAACACTTCCGTAATCAAGTACGCAATGATCGTACTTGCGGTGGTTTTCAACTAAGATTTAATCCCTCCCCCTTTCGGTTTTCTGACTCCCAGACTGCCCTTACAACGTCGTGCATTGCTCCCCGCTTCCTCTCCCCTACTTTCTGCTTCCTCTTCCTTGAGTCGCATTTGGCGCGAAAAGTTTCCCGGGGAACATTCGAAGGGGGCGGGCATTCCACTATGAAGCTTCCGATTGGCTAGGCTGGGCCATGCGGGGCTCGGCAGTAGCGCGAATTCCTTTCATTGCCCGGGTAGCCGTAGGAGGATAGAGGAACTGGGATGGATCTTGTAGCCGCCGGGGAGGCTGGGTTGGCCGCGGCGGCTGCCCAGAAACAGCTCCGCGATGAGGTGGCCGAGAAGTGCCAGAAGTTGTTTCAGGACTTTCTCGAACAGTGAGTGACAGCCCTGGTTCCAGAAGGGTGGTGGGATCAACTGTACACAACAGCATCTTTTGGGGGGACGTGTGTTTTGCCTCCACTTCTCCTTAATTCACTGGGCTAAAAACTATAGCTATATACTTGGAGTAAAGCCATTTAAATTCAGGGGGAGCTATTGCAGAATGCAAATAATTAGTTCTAAAATCTGCAGCTTTCCACATACGTAACTCTGAAGAAACGCCATTTATTTTTATTACGTATTTTATATACTTATATCCCGCCTTTATTTTACAAATAACCCAAGGTGGCAAACATCCAACACACCCTCCCCCTCCTATTCTCCTCACAACAACAACCCTGTGAGGTGAGTTGGGCTGAAAGAGAACGATTGGCCGGAAATCACCCAGTTGGCTTTCATGGTTAAGGCAAAGCTAGAACTCAACAGTTCATTGCTTTCTAGCCTGGTGCCTTAAATCACTAGACTAGACCAAACTAGGTCATCAAGATGACATTTGTGGTTTTATACACCTGCAATCTTTTGTGTGATGAAGTAGAGGAGAAACTTTGTATTCCATACATCCTAAGATTGTAATTCTGGTCCTGGTATTTTTTACAGCCCTTCAATGGATTTGACTATTTCTCAGAATCTTTGGTCTTAGATATATGAATGCGCTTAGATCCTGTTCCAGGAGATACTGGAACTGTACATTCTGGATGTTGAGTTCCTTATTATCTCATGTATCAAATAACAAAAGTTCTCTGCCTTGTTGTATTTGTCTCAAGGAACACAAAGCAGGATGACATTCTAAAAACCACATAAAACCAGTAGTGGTGTGTATCAGTTCAACAAATGAATAGCAGAAATAATTGTCAATCTGCTTGTTAAGCAGCTGAACATTTATGTGCTATATGACTTTTTTTTTTTTTTAAGCAATGCTATCCTGGCTTATTTACTGCCGCATAAATTCAGTTGTTTATGAGTTTCTTTTCTAAGCAAGAGAATGAAAAGTAGACTGCACCAAAGCTTGTATGTACATCTATTAAAGAATAAAATCTCAATAGAGACTATTGATATACTAAATGGGTAAGGTTGTTTAAATTTGCTTGAAGTTATTTTACAGTGCTGCATCAAAGCAAGCTGTTTTTCCTAGAACATCTTCTGATTTTAATTCATCAGATACTAAAAAAAAAAGAATTAGCCTAAACAAATGTTTCCTTTTTTATTTTACACAGTTCAAAACTGATTTGTTAATGTTTTGCGTCTTTTGGAGACAAAACATCGGTGTTAATTTTCAGAGATAATTGTGTCAAACTTTGTAATTTGTTAAGTTACACAGAATAATTTTCATTCACAGAAATATTGTAAGTAATAGGGGGATCTCACTATAATCCTTTCATATTCACTACATAATGATAATGCATAATTAAACATGCTGTGTAGGAAATAATTCTACAAAATTGTTCCTAAAAGATTCCAGAATAGTGATGGAGAAGTTAAATATTTGCAAGATGCAGAAGAGCTGATTCGTCCAGAGAGAAACACCTTAACTGTAAGTTTTGAGGATCTGGAGCAATTCAATCAACAACTTGCTACCACAATCCAAGAAGAGTTCTATAGGTAAGAATATCCAAAATATTCATAGGATAATCATTATAGAAGTGGTAGTTTCAAGATCACTCGTCTGAATATTCTTGATTTTAATGGGAAATTTTTTCAAGAGTATCAGGGAATTACTTAAGACAAGTTATACAGGTACTATTTGTTTGTAACATTTGAAGTTACAACAGCATTGGAAAAAAGTGACATCACCGTTTTTCACACGACCGTCGCGTGATCACATGATCAAAATTCAGGCGGTTGGCAACTGGTTCACATTTATGATGGCTATAATGTCCCGGGGTCACATGATCACCTTATGCGACTCCCGACAAGCCAAGTCAATGGAGAACCCAGATTCACTTAACAACCATGTTACTTAACAGCTGCAATGATTCCCTTAACAACGGGCGAGAAGGGCTGCAAAATGGGGCAAAAGTCACTTAACTGTCTTGCTTAGCAACAAAAATTTTGGGCTCAGTTGTGGTTGTAAGTCAAGGACTACCTGTATTAATAAGTTTACAAATAAAGGAAAAATTATACTAATTATCATTCGCATCTTTGGCCAGTTTGCTTCCTATACTGTCCAGCCTTTTGAATATGTTTTTTTCTTAAAAAAAAAATAAATAGAAACAAACACAGCGTTTACAAAGTCCTGTGGAGGGTGACTCGTGAGAAATACTTCAGTAGTTATATTTGTAAGTTTAACTTGCATTGAATATTGTCTGTTTCATTAATTCTAAGCCAACAGGGAAATTTATAAGATACGTAGAGAATCTGAGTGATGCAAAAGCTTACATAATTCTTTCACTTACAATTCTGTCTTTTATTTTAGAGTATACCCTTTCTTGTGTCGGGCTGTAAAAACATTTGCCAAAGATCATGGAAATGTTCCTTCTAACAAAGATTTTTACGTGGCCTTCCAAGATTTACCTACCAGGCACAAGTAAGAATCTTAATGATTAAATTGTCACCTTTGCAATGTTATGTAACAAGGAAATAGTAATTTGGTACTGAAGGCATTTCTGCATGTGATTATCCACAATTCAGGAGAATCCATTTTGGCATTGCCCTGAACAGTTAAGCAAATTTGCTTCTAAATAAGCGGAAGGAGCATTTTGTTAGCCTGTGTGACATTATGTCCACCTGCTAAGACTCAAAAATATGAGCTTGCTACATGTCCGTTCATTTACAGGCTGTCGTATATAGCAGGGGTCCCCAACCCCCAGTCCATGGACCAGTACCGGGCCACAGCATGCCAGCAACCGGGCCGCACAAACAAGCAAAGCCCCCTCCGCGGGGTGCAGGCAGCACACAAAACCACGCCCCCTCCGGTCCGTGGAAAAACCTCTCTCCATGGAACTGGTCCCTGATGCCCAAAAGATTGGGGACCTCTGATATATAGGGACCATGGAAGCATGCCTATTCTATCACTACTCCACTCTTCTGGGATATTTTCCCCTCAGATATTTGAATCCCTCCTGCTAGTTGACTTTCAGAAAGCTTGTAATGACTTGGTTGTTCCATTAAGCCTCTGGGGGACAGTGTTGGTGTCACTGTTCATCTGCCTACTTTGATCTAGAATATTTAGATTCTGTGCCTGTGTATGATTATATTGCTGAACAACCCCTAAAGAAATGACTATGTTTGCAGCGTTTGTTTTCTATCAGGTATATAAAAGATAGTCTCAACTTTCATATAGCTTGTCTAATGTTGTCTTGCACTTGTGTAATTTTTCATCTGGATTTCGTATAGGATTTAATAAGGGGTATCTTATCCAGCCCATTTTAAAAGCTAAGTGGAACACAGTGGAAATTCTGCAACTGATGTTCCTGGACTATTAATGTTTGATTACCTTCTGCTCCTCATGTCACAGACGTCAGCACAGCCACATGCATTGTCTTAACCGATGGCACAGCAGGAACATTCTTTTCTTAGTTACAGAAAGCCTTGTACTTGCCAAGGCTACTGTTCCATAGAAAACAATAGGCCATGATCAGCTGTGTCGTTGCAATCTGATTTTCTTAATAGTGTTAAAGATGAAAAGCTGCTAAACTTGACTTTTATTTCCTGAAAAGAATTCGAGAGATGACGGCTGCCCGAATCGGATCCCTCATGCGTATTAGTGGACAGGTAGTTCGCACCCACCCTGTTCACCCAGAGCTTGTCAGTGGGACCTTTCTCTGTCTGGATTGCCAGACAGTGATAAAAGAAGTGGAACAGCAGTTCAAGTACACACAGCCCAACATCTGTAGAAACCCAGTCTGTGCCAATAGGAAACGGTTTCTTCTGGATACAAACAGATCTCGGTTTGTGGACTTCCAAAAGGTATCGTAGTTGGAATTGCTGTCTTTGGTTTTTAAACAACAACTGTGTTATTCTCAGATCAATTTCTCAAACAGGCTACAGAAAGTCCTCAACTTGCAGCTGTAATTGATTCCACAATTTTAGTCATGAGTCACGATGGTAATAAAGTGGGTCACCACAGGACCTATTTTATGACCTTTTTTTTTTTTTGCAAACGTCATTAAACATTCAGCGACGGTAAAGCGAACACCGCACTTAAGTGAATCCATTATTTGCTGTGGGATGGCTTTTCCTAGAAACTAGAAGTAAACTCTGGTTTCCAGCAAAAACATTGCAAATCGTGTTCACATTGACTGCACTGGCATTAGAGAATCCGGCTTTCACCTGATGGGAAGTGGAAGATGCAGCTCTGAAGAGCAGGATGCTCCTCTTCCAACGCCCCAGATGATAGGCTCAAGATCCAGATGGATCTTGACAAACGTGAACACTGGCCCCCATTTAACAAAATGAAATTCAGTGCAGAGAAAAGTAATGTTTTACACTTAGGTAAGTAAGCAAAACCAAATGTACAGGTATGGGTTAGGTGAAACATGGCTTCATAGCAGAAACTGTGAGAAGGATCTTGGAGTTCTAGTCTAGTGGACAGTCGGTTAAATATGAGCCAGCAGCGTGTGGTAGCCGCCAAAAAAGCTAATGTAATCCTAGGTTGCATAAACAGGAATAGAATCAAGATCACCAGAAGTGGCGCTTTATAAAGTCTTAGTAAGACCACACTTGGAGTACTGCATCCGGTTTTGGTTACTACATTATAAAAAAGATACTCAGACTCTAGAGCAAAGTGCAGAGAAGAGCAACTAAGATGATTAAAGGCCTGGAGACTAAAACATGAAGAACGGTTGCAGAAATTGGGTATGTCGAGTCTAGTGAAAAGAAAGATTAGGGGTGACATGATAGCAGTGTTCCAATATTTAAGGGGCTACCACAAAGAAGAGGGGGTCAAACTATTTTCCAAAGCACCAGAAGGCAAGATAAGAAACAATGGAAACTAATCAAGGAGAGAAGCAATCTGGAATTAAGGAGAAATTTTCTAAGAGTGAGGAATTTCCAATTAACCAGTGGAACAGCTTGCGTTCAGAAGTTGTGGGTGCTCCAACACTGGCAGTTTTTAAGAAGAGATTGGACAACCATCTGTCTGAAATGGTATAAGGCCGTGGTGGCGAACCTATGGTACGCGTGCCACAGGCGGCACGCGGAGCCATCTCTGGTGGCACGTGAGCCATTGCTGGGCCGAGCTGCTCCCTCCTCTCCGCGCATGCGCAGTCTGGGAATAGGCGAGAGGCTATAAAAGGAGCAACTTTTGACGGAAGCAGCATTTGCTGCAGACAGCGAGAGAGCGAGCACGAGTCGGAGCAGACAGCAAGCGAGCATGAGCCGACAGCTCGGTGGTCACGCCCACCCGGCGATGCATACATGGGTTTTGGGTTGCAGTTTGGGCACTCGGTCTCTAAAAGGTTCGCCACCACTGGTATAAGGTCTCCTGCTTGAGCAGGGGGCTGGACTAAAAGACCACCAAGTTCCCTTCCAACTCTGTTATTCTGTTATTCAAATAGCCATAAATGCAAGTTGGTTGCCAAGTGCCCAGAATGCAGTAACATGACTGCAGTGGGGAGCCAATATCAGAACTTGTAATTTGGGTGATAAGTCTCATTTTTGGGATCCATCATAACTTTGACCATTTATACTTCGACCATTTATAAAGCGAGGACTACCTGTACTTCAAAATGTAAACTTTGGGCACTATGTGAACAAGATATTAGTGTCTCTTCCTGCCTTTTCTTTCCTTTTGCCATATCTTATTTCATCTCTGATCTTCTCATTGTTGGTGCAGTGAAGCGTGGGACTCCTGATACAAAGGAGAAACTATGATCTTCACAAGTCTGTCTAATAACACTGGCTATACTATATCTGAATTAATACTGGGTCTCTAGTGGAATTTAGTGTATTTTATTAGAAAGGTAGAGATGTTGCAAATGTTGACAAAATACTTTTAGCTGATCGTATGCACGTTTTTGCTTTTCATAAAATTATGAGATTTTGTTTACCAGAAAAGTGCTTTAATGCCAGCTTAATCAATTCACGTGTCCATTTTAATGTTAGGAAATTTCTATTTTCTTCGGAGCTCTTCTGTTTTAATAACACCTCCTCCCCATATCTTATTTTCTGCTTTTTACCGTAACCAAAGATAAAAAACCATCTTGCTTTTCTGGATTATGTCTCCTAAGATTTATTGTTTTCCTAGTTCAGAAGTTAAAGGGAATCTGTTTAATGGTCTTCCATTTGCTTTCTTTTAGAACAGGCATGTCAAATTCGCGACGTCATGTGACATCTCACGACATACCGTGACTTTTCCCCCATTGCCAGCAATGGGGTAGGCGCGGTTTCGGCGTGACGCATCCGGCCCGTGGGCCCGCAGTTTGACATGCCTGTTTTAGAACTTCCTTAGCTACACATCAGTTTGGTATAAAAACAAGCATCTGTTTCTTTGTTTTTACAAGTCCATGTGCAAGAAATATTCAGGTTTAATTTTTAATGGTTCTAAGCAGGCCTGGCCATTTAAAGCCTCTTTCCCATCTTCCCAGGTTCGCATTCAAGAAACCCAGGCTGAATTGCCCCGCGGATGCATTCCTCGAAGTGTCGAAGTTGTCTTGCGTGCTGAAGCTGTAGAGTCTGCCCAGGCTGGTGACAAGTGTGACTTCACAGGGTCTCTCATTGTCGTGCCAGACGTATCTCAACTATCTACCCCAGGTTGGTGAATCCTACCAAGAGTCTTCAGTATTGAAGATATTTGTATATTCTTAGTATATGTCAGGGGTAGGCAACCTTGGCTCTTTTATGACTCGTGGACTTCAACTCCCAGAATTCCTGAGCCAGCCATGCTGAGGGGAAAGGGAGAGGTTTCCAAGCTGAGCCATGCTGGCTCAGGAATTCTGGGAGTTGAAGTCCACGAGTCATAAAAGAGCCAAGGTTGCCTACCCCTGGTATATGTTATACAGGTAGTCCTTGACTTACAGCCACAATTCAGCCCAAAATTTCTGTTGCTAAGTGAAATATTTGTTCAATGAGTTTTGCCCCATTTTACGATCTTTCTTGCCACAGTTGCTAAGTGAATCACTGCAGTTGATAAGTTAGTGACCCGGTTGTTAAGTGAATCTGGCTTCCCCATGGACTTTGCTTGTCAGAAGGTCGCGAAAGGTGAGCACTTGACCCTGGGGACACTGCAACCGTCATAAAGATGAGTCGGTTGCCAAGCATCTGAATTTTGATCACATGACCATGGGGATGCTGCAACGGTGGTAAGTGTGAAAAACTGTCATAAGTCACTTTTTCCAGTGCCGTTGTAACTTCCAACGGTCACTAAACGAACTGTTGTAAGCTGAGGACTACCTGTAGTCTTCTTAAAGTATGCTGCTTTAAATTACAGGTTAGGAATCACATAGATTACACGTAGTCCTCAACTTATGACCGTAATGGAGCCTGCTTGTCAATTGTAAGTTGTGACAGTGATGAGTCGCATGACTGATTTTTTTTTTGACAGTCGTTAAGCAAATATAATGGTCATAAAGTGAACGCCGCAGTTGTTAAGCAAACCGATGGTTCACTCTGGGCCAGTTTCATAAGTAAATGGAGATTTTCAGCAAAAAAACAGAACTAAAACGTGGTCAGATAACTGTGAGATGCTGCAAACAGCCATAAATGTAGGCTGATTGCTGAGCATCCGAAATGTCATGTGACCATGGGGGGGGGCAACCTTTGGAACCAGGTTGTAAGTATCTCCTGCAGAGATCTGGCCGAACTTTGAACATTCATTAAACAACCAGTCATAAGTCGAGGACTACCTCGATGTAGTCATTTAAAAAAATAACTACATCAGAAGGCTGCTCTACCGGGCTGTGCCCTGTTGGCCACCGGGCCGTGGGAGTAGCTGACGAGCCCCCCCCACTTGTAGCGCCGCCGCATGGGCGCTAGCAGCCCTGTTTGTGCATGTGTGGGTGCACTAGCACCACCACCAGCATCATGCGGGCACTAGTGGCCCATTTGCGCAGGCGCCAGCAGCCCGTTCGCACATGCGGGCGCGCATGCACACACATTTCCCTGCTACTCCCTTTCCTTCCGGGCCGCCAAGCCGGAAAGGTTGGGGAGCTCTGCTCTAGAATCCTAGAACTGTTCTCTTGCTAGGGTTAGATATATTCAACTTTTATAGTGTTTAGATTAGCTCTATGTATGAATCGTGATCACTGTGGCTAATTCAGTGAACAATGATTAAAGCTAACCATAACTTTTAATATGATACATGACTTGGAATTCCGATGATAGTCCTCTTCAATTCTTCTAGGGCAGGGGTCCCCAACCCCTGATCCCCAACCCCTCAGTACCGGGCCACGGCATGCCAGCAACCGTTACGCACAAACAAGCAAAACCCCATCCGCGGGATGCAGGCAGCATACAAAACCACGCCCCCTCCGATCCATGGAAAAAACTCTCCATGGAACTGGTCCCTGGTGCCCAAAAGGTTGGGGACCTCTGCTTTAGAGGGATATTTATGAATAGCTGTCCCCCCCCCCCCCCCCAATATATGTATTCTCCGAGCAGAACTTTCAAAGACCTAATTTTATAGGTGTACGAGCGGAAACTGGTTCTCGTGTGACTGGAAAAGAAGGCTATGAAAGCGAAGGCATCCGAGGTCTTCGGGCCCTTGGAGTCAGGGAGTTGTCCTATAAATTGGTCTTTCTAGCCTGTTACGTGGCGCCAACAAACCCGAGGGTGAGTCTTGCTAAGGGGAAATAAGAGCAAAGATCATTTTAAAGAAACCAGTTGTGGGATTTTGTGGTTGTTCTACTCCCTCTTGCTGAACGTTGGAAGTTCATACATAAAAATCTTTAGTTTCGATAATGGTACATGTTAAATAATTAGCGAATCGTTTTTTCATGCAGTCTATATTTTTAAATGCATTGCATTCAGATCCGCCCAGTTTAAAGTAGAACAGCTCCCAATGTGTCTTCACCAGGTTTTCTAGCATTGGGAATGAGGGGGTAGAATTGTTGGCCTGCTGCAGCTTCTTCTGTGGGTACTGGCTGCAAAATCAACAATAACAGAGAACTTTCCCCTAGAAGATTTTTCAGAGAACTTTCCCCTAGAAGATTTTTTTTTCCCCTGATACAACACTAGCTTTCTGCATATAGAAGTTATTTTAATTGGGATTGTTCTGCCACCTGTGCTCTGAGATCACACATTTTTCACTATCATTTCATTTTAAAAACATATTCGTGGGGAAATAACACAATCCGTATTTTTTTCCCCTTGATTTGATGACTACTTCTTGTCTGCCTCAGGTTTTAAGTTTTCTTGAATGGCTTTCTAGTCTTCTGCCGTATTTTGAATTTGTGCTATTTTTGTCCTTAATCTTAGTTTGGAGGCAAAGAACTTCGAGATGAAGAACAAACTGCAGAAAGCATTAAAAATCAGATGTCTGTAATGGAATGGGAAAAAGTATTCGAAATGAGCCAAGATAAAAATCTGTACCACAACCTTTGTACAAGCCTCTTTCCCACCATACATGGTAAGGCTAAATTAGGGAGGAATTTTTGAAGTTATTTGGAAAGCTTTCGAATGAATTATATAAACTCTATCTAGTCTGGAACTCTCTCCATAAATATTATCTCTTCGGAAGGGATCAGAACAATTAATTTAATTGTTAGCAGTCTTTTTTGTGGTAGTGTGTGTTTGGGATCCAGAAAACCTCAGATATGTGCACATGCCTGTATTTAACTTAAATTGTATTTATGTGCATGCCTGTGTTTGACTTGAAGTGGCTGGCAATCCATTGAAGGGAGAAAAGACTCAGACGCTTGTCTCAATCTTTTAATATGCATACCTAGTTATCTCTTTACTTATCAATAACCTCTGCACTTTAATAACAAAATGATAAACTTGGACTTTGTTTCACAGATTATTTTAAATTGCTTATTTTAGCTGAATGCAACATTGGCCTGTTAAACTATCTTATGTGTCAGCAGTCCAACGTAGACTGTTTTTGAACTATGATTATTCTCTGACATAGACATATTTTAGAGATAATGGGCCGAATCTAGAGTTCTCATGAATGGAGTCTTCAAAGGAGGATATATTACTTTTTCCTCTGCAGTCCTTTGGAAGTGGCCTGCTGGGGGTTGGGGCCCTCCAAAACATAGTGAGAGATGGTTCATGTCTCAAGCGTTCAGTAGTGAAAACAATTTTTCCTTTTTCAACTTTTCTCGGAAACGTTTTGTTGGTTCTGAACCCATTCCCCCCCCCCCAAAAAAGTCTCCTCCTTACAAATAGTGCCATAGTATTCAGTGCCATAGTAGAAAGATATCAAATAATGAATATATAAAGCATAATTTATTATAAAAAAATGAAATAACAGAAAAACAAATTTAAACAAGTTTACATTATATATGACTACACTAATAATGTGAAATAACATTAAAGGAATGGAAAGGAAAACAAGGCATCAAAAACTACATTATGCAGATAATTCCTAAAAGTTTGGTAAAATTGCTCAAAAATTTTCTTCTTTATCCTTTGTTGGAAAAAAAACCCATTCAAATGTTTATAAATAACACATGCTATAATGTTCCTGTTGGAAATCAGGCGTAGGTTTTTTTTTTTCCTTTAGACGTTCTAAATGATCATTGTAGCTATTTATCATGGACAAAAGTCTACAACTTTGAGGTCTTAGTAGATTCCAAACACTGTAAGTAGAGCCAAGGAGTATATATGCATCTCTATCATGCAGTAGATAGCTGGTTTGGGCTAGCAGTTAAAGCACCAGGCTAGATACTGGGACACTGGGAATTCTAGTACCACAGTAGGCATAAAGCGACTTGGATGATCTTGGGCCAGTCACGTTGTCTCGGCCCTAGGAAGAAAGCAAGGGCAAACCATTTCTGAAAATCTTGCCAAGAAAACTTCAGGGGCTTGACCAGCCTGTTGCCAGGAGTCAAAAACAGACTCAAAGCACACAAATCATACAATAAGCAGTCTAAAGTCAGGTTAATACTCTAGATTACAGGCCATAAGGAGGCCTTATGAGATAATGTTCCAACGTAATGCTTCTCGGTCACGTTCTGTACATCTTGAAAAGATGGGATGGAATAATGAATGTGGAGAATTTCCTGTGATCCATTGACCTGGTTGATGCTGTTCAGTTACAAACAACGTTACTGAGTTTTGAGCATTGTTTTAAGACCAACATCACACTAGCTGGAAAAGAAGTTGCCTTTTAATTTACCTACATTTACCCAAGGAATTTATTTTGTGTGCATGCATTTGTGAAATCTTTAATGTGCCTAAACATTCACTTGGCTGTGGTGTAGGTAATGATGAGGTGAAGCGAGGGATTTTACTCATGCTGTTTGGTGGAGTCCCTAAGACAACGGCAGAGGGCACTTCACTGCGTGGCGACATCAATGTTTGCATCGTTGGTGATCCAAGTACTGCCAAAAGCCAGTTTTTAAAGTAAGTTTTTCCAACACTGTGCCAAGGTTAGCTGTGCGATCAGCACGGCTTACGCATCTCTGCATACATATGTGAAGTAATTTTTAGATAAAGTTGAAAAAAAAATATTTAGGAAAAAATACTGGGTTGCTAACTTTTTTAAACAACTATTGTAATTGCAACCTTTTGCGCTAAATACCTGTATCAAACTAGTTCAGGGGTAGGCAACCTTGGCTCTTTTATGACTCGTGGACTTCAACTCCCAGAATTCCTGAGCCAGCATGGCTGGCTCAGGAATTCTGGGAGTTGAAGTCCACGAGTCATAAAAGAGCCAAGGTTCCCTACCCCTGAACTAGAGGGAAAAATATAGGGAAAACAATAATTTTGGGAACTGCAGGCTTAAGTTTTACTATTTTATGTGTAAAAATCACAATTCTCAGGGAAACACACACCACCACCACCACCCCGTTTTTCTTCAGAAATGCAGAGCATCCTATTTTCTTTCAGACTGCATTCCAAGGGATTATCCGGTGGTTTTTCAGAAATAAATTTTCCAATGCATGAAATGGTTTCTGTTCTTCTAGAATGCTCTGGCCCCGAAATATTTTGGGAACGGCGAATTTTGTTTATCCCTAATTTTATCAGCCATTTGAATTCAGATGCAGCCGAGTTAATTCTTTTCTTAGTATAACACAATTCCTCTTATCTCTTGCATAATGGGGTACAATTGTTGCAACATTCTTTCACACATGAATGAAAAGATACAATGAAATCTCCTTGCAAATGTTTGTGTATCTGACTGAACCAAATATGATCTACTTTGGTCTTTTGTAGGAAACATGTGCCTGAGTTAGAATTAGTACAGTTGTGCAAAGTTTTGAAGAGATGATTAAACTCAAAAATAAAATTTCGTCAGGAAGTTCTCCCACCTAATACAGTGAAATTCAGTTAATACTCACAACCAGGACTCTAGAGCAGGGCTTTTCAACCTTTTCACCGATTGTACCACTTTTAGGATATGGCAATATTCGAGTACCACCTAGCAAGGTGTCAAAAACTTGACCAAAAAAAAAAACCTGTTCAAAGTTGCAATTGCACTGAAATGACTTATGACCATTTTTCACACTTATGACCATTGCAGCATGCCCAGGGTCATGTGATTTATATTTGGATGCTTGGCAACTGATTCATATTTATGATGGTCGCTATCCCAGGGTCATGTGATCCCCTTTTGCAACCTTTTGACAAGTAAAGTCAATGGCAGGGCTGCTGGTGGCCAAGTGCTAAGTTCCCTCCCTCATGCCCACCTCCTTCTGAAGGAAGAATTTGAAACATCCCCCCCCCCCATATTTTCTCTCTTCCATATATTCATCAAACAAGGAAAAGCCTCCAGAAACAGAAAAGACAAACTGCTGAGTGAACTAGCTTAAAAAGGCACATTCCCCTTTAAGAATTAGCTACTGGCTAGAAAGGAAAGTAAGGAAGAAAAAAAATGTAATAAGTATTGGCTGCCGGCTAAGGCAGCCTCCCCAAATGGCTCCATTCATAAGTAAAGGAATCTACAGGAAAAATCCATTCAGGAGAAAAATACTTGAAAATCCCTTGCAGCAAAACTTACAGCTAACAATAGCAGAGCAATAGAAGCTAACAGGAGACATCAGCCATCAACCATCAGCCAAATAGAAATTGCCAAACACTCCTTAAGAACACAAAGCCCACATTGCACAAATCCCAGAACTTCAAAGTCACAAAAGCACATAAGAATCCTTCCATTCTCCATCTCCCTCCCTCCTTCTCTCCTCCGTGCCTCACCTCCAGCCATTGCTGGAGGGCGACCCCTCCCCCACTGCATTTCTTGCCTGTTTGCTGCTGCAGGTGGCTGCCACAGCAGTTGCAAATCAGCTCATGGCGGGCCTGCTTGATTTGATCTCCACTCCCACCCTCCTCCTCCTCCTCCTCCTTCCCCTTCAGTGCAGCTAGAGCTGACTCCACCTCCTCCCAAGGCTGCTGCTTTTTTCTCTCTCTTCCTCTCCTGCCCAAACTGCCTCCTTTTATAGGTCTCCACCCCCCTCCTCCTCCTTTCTCATGGGGGAGGGTGAGCCAGAAGTGAGCCTGGGGCCTTTGTCTTGCCCAGCCACTCAGCAGCTCCAGAGGACTCTCTCACTGTAAGTCCTTGCCTGTGCTGGCTCTTTCCCTTCCCCACTACACTTGGCTAGGCAGGGCTGCATACCACCTGCCACTTGTTAATGTACCACAAGTGATACGCGTACCACAGGTTGAAAAGCCCTGCTCTAGAGATTGCCATCACTAAGCGATGCACTCATGCTTTACAACCTCATCACTTAGTAATGGAAAATCTGGTCCTAATTGCTGTCGTAAGTTGGATGCCTTGAATTGCTTCAGAAAAACAGACATGGCTGGCTCGCACAAGTTGCACACGAGTATTGTATTTTAAGTCATGCAAGCTTCAAAGTGATACTTCTGATCTGAATCCAAAGCAGCAGCCAAATCTATCAAAAGTTATTATTCTTTGCTGCTGGCGAGTGTTTATTGAGACTCTAGTCCAATGCTTTGCTATTATGTCACCATAGCAGTGGTGGCGCGGTGGTTAAAATGCAGCAGTGTAGGCAAACTCAGCCCACAGTCTGGAGTTTAATCCTGACTGGCTCACGGTTGATTCAGCCTTCCATCCTTCCAAGATCAGTAAAATGAGGGCTCAGGTTATTGTAAAGCACTATGGGGCAGTATTTAAGTCTAAATGCTGTCACTGTTGCTATCTTTTGTAAAGTTGCTGATCATTAAGTCACCAATTTGTGATCCAACAGGCATGTGGAAGAATTCAGCCCCAGAGCTGTCTACACCAGCGGAAAGGCCTCCAGTGCTGCTGGCTTAACTGCTGCTGTGGTCAAAGACGAAGAGTCCTATGAATTCGTTATTGAAGCCGGGGCACTAATGTTGGCAGATAATGTATGTTATCCAAATTATGATACCTTCCACTTCAAAAAAAAAAAAAGGATTACCATTCATTTTGTTTATCTCAGTAATGGAAGTGGGAATTGACAAACGTCCTGTTTTGCATTCTTCCCCAGGGAGTATGTTGTATTGATGAATTTGACAAAATGGATATGAGAGACCAAGTTGCCATTCACGAAGCAATGGAGCAGCAAACTATATCCATTACCAAAGCTGGAGTTAAGGTAAACATTCACTGCCGGAATTACTAGCTGTTATTATTAGTCTTTGGGATTAGTATAGATTATTTGCCAGGCTTCTGTAGTTGGATTCTCTCCAGTCATTTCTTTTCAGAATGTTATTCTGTGACTAAATTGTTTATTTAGAGTGGTTATGCTCTAGAAAAGAATCAGTCTTTACATAAGTATAAGCCATCCAAAGTCACTTGGAGTCGGGCTACATTTAATTTTTTTTATTATTATTATTAAATTTGTATGTTGCTCCGGTGCCAAGTAAAAAAACTTTTTAAAAATGCAATAAGAAGCAGGAAAACGAATAAACAATAGCAAAGATGACACACAAAATAATGAAGCGAGAAAAGCCAGATCTTCCAGCCTCTTTGAAACATCAATAGGGTTGGGGCCATCCAGATTTCAAGGGAACCTCATTCCAGATTCCAGGAGCTGCTACAGAGAAATCATGTTTATGGAGTCCCAATAGATACTCTTCTTTAATCCAAGGAATCTGGAACACACAATACCTGCCAGATCAAATTGGTCCAGTGGATATTATGGGACATAAGTGGTCTCTCAGGTAACCAGATCCTAGCCAATATTTTCCATATATTAAAATTTATGCTATGGAAGAAGTAATTTTTTTGAGCAAGAGTCATCTTTGGTAGATACGGAACTGCTCTTTTCATTTCAAGCATACAACTTCGTTTAACATCCTGTTTTCAATGCAAAATGAGGAGTTTGGTGCTCCAAATCTCTTGAAAAGCAATCTGCTTCCAAGATGGTTAGGCAACAAACCTACCTTAATTGCTCCGAACTAAAAACAACCTGTTTTATTTAGGCTGCAGTCTTTGTTTCAGGCAGATATGCATAGTCTGGATGGAGCTAGCTGTGTAGGTTTAACTGGGACAAGGTTGAAGGCTTAAACAGAAGCCTCTACAACCTATCAACAAAATTCATCAAAAAAATGTCTGCTTGACCCAGTAATATCTGTCTTTGAAGATAAGAGAGGCAAAGAAAGTAATTTGTTTTTCCTGCTTTCTAATATTCGTTCCCAGTTAGATCAGCTTTATGAAATAAATGTGTGCATATTAGCTATTTTTTTCAGGAAATCATTTGGGGAGGAGGGTTACATCTTTTTATTTACTTTGTTTGTTTTTAACAGGCCACTTTAAACGCCAGGACATCAATTTTGGCAGCAGCGAACCCTGTCGGTGGATGTTATGATAGAGCCAAGTCTTTGAAACAGAATATAAACTTATCAGCCCCTCTCATGTCCAGATTTGATCTCTTCTTCATTCTTGTGGATGAATGCAATGAGGTAAAGCAGAATTTACAAGTTTATGTAATTCATGGTAGATTAAATTATATGCCACCCATAAAATACAGCTCTGTGTCTTTTTAATCCATCTTTTCATTTTTTTACCTGGGTAAGGGGGATTTTGTACTTATTAATTGCATTATATTTTAACATTCTGAGCATATTGGTAGCTCTTAAGGATGTGCAGATTTTGCCAAGTTAGAAAGTAGTATGTTACTTAATATATCTGGGAGTAAGGATAATCTTGTCAGAATGATACTTGGTTAAATGCTGATCATGGGACATATGAAATGGCTTAGATCCATCAGAAGCCAAGTTTGACTCGAGGATGTTTTTAACCTTTTACCTAGGTTAGTACACGGAAATGATGAATGAAACTTTCTCTCTCTCTTTATTAACATTCATCTTTCTTTTCTCCCTTTAAAAACCACTTGAAGAGTCTTCCTGGAAAATGAATGAAAGGACCCAAAGGGATGTTAATACCAGTGATAAGGATATTCTGCAGAATAGGAAAAATAAAATGTTTGTGAATCTGATGGTCATAGAGTTAGTGTTATGTAAACGTTATTAAAGATACAGCTTGGTCGTGATATTGATCCGATATTTATTTTCACAGCCACTTTGGTTTAGCAGTTAGAAAGCTGGCTTTTCACTCCCTCTCCATCCAGCCCTCCTCATACAAATGTTGTTGGGATATTAAGAGGCAGAAGTATTATGTGTACCACCATGAATGATGCAAAGCAGAAGCAGAGTATAAACCTAATATAATCACATAATAATTTTAAAACAGAATGTCGCAAAATCCAAATGAACTAACTCATTGTCTGAATAAAGATGTTGTTCAATCATGTCATAGATGATCCCTTTTTAGAGTTTCTGTTAAAATTATTTAGCAGAGTAAGATAACAGTATTTGTATTGGCAGATCTGGACATATCAAAGTTTTTTTTCTATTATATTGCTCCTTATACCTTTAGTAATGGTGCCTAATGTTTCCCTAGGTTACAGATTATGCTATTGCAAGGCGCATTGTGGATCTTCATTCTAGGATAGATGAATCGATTGATCGTATGTATACGCTTGATGACATACGAAGATACCTTCTCTTTGCCAGGCAATTTAAACCAAGGGTAAGGAGAATCTTTAAACTTCCTTACTATTTAAAAATAGTATATTTTTAATATGGGCTCTTTAGGACTTTCTTCCAATTTGCTGAAATGACTCCTTGTATTTCTCTAAAGGTTAAGGCAGGGAAGCGGAGGCCGCGCCCACCCTATTGCCGGCAATGGCAAAACAGTCCTGATACGTTATGCGACGTCACATGACGTCGCGAGTTTGACATGTCTGGGTTAGGGCTTCTATTGCTTGATCCATGATGTCATTTTGGAATAATTTTACATGGAAACTCTATTGAATTCCACATAGCAGAGTGGACTATTATTTTTATCATTTTCATCGCTTCTGATAGATTTCCAAAGAGTCAGAGGATTTTATTGTCGAGCAGTATAAGCGCTTACGCCAACGGGATGGCTCTGGTGTCACAAAATCATCATGGAGAATCACAGTACGACAACTGGAAAGCATGATACGGCTGTCGGAAGCCATGGCACGGATGCATTGCAGTGATGAGGTAGCTTCATTTGATGGAATGTACAGGGGAGTGGAGATCATTCCTTGCTTTGTTTAGGACTATTTGTTCGTCCCTGTGTATGGCATATACCGGGGGTCCCCAACCCCCTGTCTGTGGCCTGTTAGGAACCGAGCCTCAGAAGAGGTGGGCCAGCACACACGGGCGAAGCTGCATTTGTGAAAGCAATATGCACATGTGAAACCATTCCCTCTCACCCCCCATTGCCGCCATCTCCACCAGTCCGCGGAGACAGCTCGGGGATCACTGGCATATTCCATGTTTACCCATAAGGCATTTGTTGGAAAATTTTATGATTAGTTAAGATACCCTTGAGTTAAACTCCGGTGAGTATCTGGATATATCTCTGCAGGTTTTTTGGAAGTAGAATGGAGGTGCTTTGCCACTGCATTCTTTGGATGTGTTTTTCAACTCCACAATCTAATCTACAGCCATGGATTTCCATCATGTTTTCCTATCAGTAAGCACCTCCATTCTACTATCAAAGTATCAACTGACCATTTCCTGCTTTTATTTGGATCCCAATCTAGATGCTGCCCCTTGTTTAAACCGCAAATGTTCACCAGCTAATCATATCATCTACCTAATATTTGCACAGATATCGCAGGATTGAAAGAACTCAAGTTGAAAAACCTAAAGTTTTCAGTTTTAAATGGCCTGGTGCTTTCTTATCTATTTTAATTTTGGTAAGAATAAGACAGGATAAGTATTCAAAAAGGACAATTTAAACAACAGTCTGCAAGTTTGTGTTCATGCATACTCTTAATTAGGTTAGCTACAAAGCTAACAGCTGCATTTATTCAGTATGCTAACCATGGTTAACTTTATCTTGAGTTTGCTTTGTGTGAATTAGCATATGCAACTTGGTGTGTTCAGTTAGTTTGTTATATTGTGCAAACTCAGAAAATGGATTAATTCAGTAATTGGATTCTGGATTCTGAATTTAGTAATTCTGAATTCTGGACTTACAACCACTTTTAGTGATATAGTTACAACAGCACTGAAAAGGGGGATTTACAATCGGTCCTCACACGCACAGCGTCTCCATGGTCACACCATCGGGTGGTTGTCAACCAGCATGTATTTTTACAATGTTTGCAGTATGATCACCATTTGTGACCTTCCCAGCCAGCTTCCAACAAGAAAAGCCAATGGAGGAAGTAGGATTTGCTTAATGGCCAAATGATTTACTTAACAACTGTGGCAAAAAGGTCGTAAAATTAAGCAGACTCACTTAACAACCACCTTGCCTAGCAATCTAAATTCTGGTTCCAGTTGTGGTCATATGTCAAGGCCTACCTGTAAGGGGATGTGTATACCAAGGAAGTCTTTAATATATATTCTTGAATAATTTCACAATTCAAGCTTGTGCAATGCTGTACCAACTTCATTAAAAGTACCATATTGAGTAGTTTTATGTGCCTCCCTTCGCGTATGTAGAAAACTTTGGCTTTGACAGTAAATCTAGTGTAATTTATTCCTTCTGTTCCTTGCCAAAAAGAGGGAATAATAAGCCTCAGAGAAGAAAGATACGTGTCTCTTCTGCTATTGCTTGACTCCAGTTCCCAGCAGCCTTGGCCAGTCCAGCTAATAGGGGACACTGATGGAAGCTGTCCATCAACCCCTGGTGAGCCACAGACTCTCATCTGTGGTAGCAGTTGTGTTCTTCCATGCTTTAGGTGTAAAAATTGTGCAGGAATGTTATGTGGTACTACAGTACATGAAGCAGAATCCTTTCATCTGAATCTCCCTGAATGTTCTTACAAGGTTCATCCAAAACATGTGAAGGAAGCTTTCAGATTACTGAACAAATCAATCATCCGAGTTGAAACTCCAGATATCAATTTAGACCAAGATGAAGAACAATCAGTTGAAGAGCCTGAGGACCAGGATGGAGTTGCCAGTGAGTGATTGCCAGATAAGTCTTAGCCAGGGTGCTTCTCAGTTTCAAGTGAGGAGATACCCACCAAAGACAAAAAGGCCAAGGAGCCCGAGTGTTGCTTCTTAGGGTCTGCTTGTTTCCAATCCAGTTTGAGTGATGTTGGGCCTCTTTAAGTCAATCTTGCTTAATTATTACTACTGTTGAGTTTAATAATACCTTGGCAATAGGCATGCTTAGTACCACTTTAACTAACTTTAAGTGATAATTTAGGAAGGGCTTTATTTTCGAAAAGCTTTTAGTTGAACACACACTTCATTCAACGTTTTTCTATATATCTTCATTATTTCATAATACCAGCTGTGAAATGCCAAGAGAGATTTATTGCAGAGCTTTGTATGAGCTTTACTTATTTACCTGGGAGAAAGGCTCATTGAACTAATTTCTGAGAAAACTGTGCCAAAAACAAAAACGAAGCTAGCTAATATAATTTTTAGTTTAGAGTTAGGACAATGTCTCCAAACCTATATGGTGGCAGAAAGGAGTGAGTGAACATTTCTGTTGGAAGGAGGTCTCCAACCTTTTTGGTTTGGCGGCCCAGAAAGGGAGGCAGGCACCGTTAACGTGCACATGCACGTGAACAAATGAGCCGTGAGTGCACACGCAAATGGGTCGCGCATGCGCACATGCAAACGGGGCCGCGCAAGCTCCAGTGCTGCAAATGGGGTGGCGCAAGTGTGAGTGGTGAGTGCATGTACACGAATGCGTGCACTGTCCATCCCTTCACATGGCCCGGTAGTGGGCCACGGCCCACAGGTTGAGGACTCCTGCATTACATGAAAGAAAATAATGCTCCCACTAAATGTTTTCCAACAGCTCTGGTAAAGATGCCTTTTTGTGCCCAAGGGGCAAAAAAATACATATATTGAATAAACAAAAGGACAATACAATGTTGAGGAGACTGAAGCACACACAAAATAAATGGAGTCACATCACATATGTGAAATCATTGGGGAAGGAGAGCTCTTTATTTTATTTTTTTTAGCTATTTAGGATTTCCACCACAGATTTCATCTTTTTCCCATCTCAGAAAAGAAACTGCCATCAATTTTCAACAGTCATGGTTAGAAGGGATTCCAGGATCACAAAAAAGGCCCATAAGCCACATGGTTACAAGTTACGGGGTAAATTATCCTGAAGGACAAAACATTCTTCTGATCTAGGAGGATGTAACTCATATTGCCTTGCCAGAGTCCTGCCCTTTGAGGCAGGCAAGGTCAAGGAAGAGGAATAGCAAGGATTTTAGGAATGTGCTTCATTGTGATAGGGTATAATAACAGAATCTTGAAAACCTGTCAGAGTTTCATTCATACCTTAAATAAAATAAAACCAGGGTTAGTTTCTTATCCTTTTTTCTTTCCCAGAACTGAATAGTTTTTTTTCATTATTGTTTTTTATAACTCTTCCTTTTACAGTTCATTCATCCCTTCTGCTTTCCCAGGACCAGTTAGATCCTTCTACAGCCAGCTTCCAAAAGGGGTGTGGGAGGATTGAACCAGAACAAGTTTGGAATCCTCAACTTCTCAAAATCAATTTCCCAAACAGATACCATAGGCATTGTTCCTTCCTATTGCAAGGAATGAGAAGAGAGGAGCTTTGGAGAAAGTGACTTGACAAATAGACAGTCATTATGTTTGTTAGTGTTTATTTTGAATGAATAAAGCAGGAAACACATTAATCCAATTTATTTCTTGATAAAGTTTCACTGTGGTTTATCAATTCCAGCCTAATGCATAAAAATTGTTTATTCTTTCAAGGAGATGAAGACAACGTACTTACTAATGGCTTAGTAAATGGTACCAGTGACCCTGCAGATGATTCAAATAAAGATGTGGCACCAAAGGCTTCTCTGAGACTTAGTTTTCCTGAATATCGAAGAATCTCTAACCTCATTGTAATGCATCTAAGGAGATCTGAAGAAGGTAAGGACAGATCACCCTCAGGGGAAGCAAGGATCCCCCACTTCTAAGATCTGTCCCTCACTGGACAAATGATGTTAGAACATATGCAAATTTCCTTCATCTCTGATAGGGATGAAGATTTTTAAATATAAATCCTGATAAAACACAACAGATATAATCTTTTTTCAGATGTGTAGTTATTGATCCAGGATAATGAAGTTGGATAGTTCTAGATAGTTAAGACAATTCTCTAGATTGATCTAGAACAAGAGTGCTGCTCAAAACTGGGAGTTCCAATTACCCTAAAATTGCCTTCTTTATAGGCAAAACTCCATGATACTATAGATAATAGGCATAGTTGCCCATTTTTGAGTAACCACATACATCCTAGTCCCATTATTTAAGAGAATTCACCCCTACATCCTACATCTGGGTGCCTAGGATATTTCAAACAACCCCGTTGCTACTAAGGTAGAGGAAAAGGAATTGAATTCTACATGAATAGCATTCAAAATGCAGATGACTTAAAAGTTCCAGATCGTTATACAAAAGCTTTATTTCCAATGCATTTTTTCTGAGTGTTGTATCTTATGATTTATGATGAATGTTTTTTATGATTATAATCATGATTTATCATGTTGCTTGTATGTACGCTGAGAGCTTATGCACTGGAGACAAATTCCTTGTGTGTCCAACCACACTTGACCAATAAAGAATTCTGTTCTATTCTAGTCCTAGTCCATTCCATTCCTGTTCTGTTCCGTTCTGTTTTTCTTTTGTGATATGTATCTGTTTGGTTCCTGTGCAGGCAGGAACCTTGTACGAAATGCTGCGGTTTTCATGTCGGCCATAAACTTGCTTAAGCAGGGAGGCACACCATTTTTATCAGACTTTACAAGGATATAAAGATAATTGAGATATGAATATAAAGTATGCTAAAATTACATAATTGTCAAATGTATTATTAACAAATGTTTATAAAATTATTTTCTCCCGATTGCAGAAAACGATGATGCTGCCTTAAAAAAGAGTGAGCTTATCAACTGGTATTTAAAGGAAATTGAATCTGAAATAGATTCTGAAGAAGAACTCATCAATAAAAAGAAAGTAATAGAAAGAGTGATTCATCGTCTTACCCACTATGTACGTATACAAATACTCGAAGGCCCAGGGTTGCATTTGAACGCAAATGTTACGCAGAGCTCCTTATATACGGTCTGATACAATTATGGGTAGACCTCAATTTGGAACTATTTGTTTAATGACCATTCAGAGTTGTAACGGCATTGAAAAAAGTGATTTATGACCAGTCCTTGCACTTAAGACTAGGACAACATCCCCATGGTCATGTGATCAAAATTAGGGTGCTTAGCTACCAGCATGTATCTGCAACATTGCAGCATCCTGGGGTCATGTGTTCACCATTTGCAACCTTCCCAGCTGGCTTCCTACAAGCAGTCAATGGGGAAGCTGGATTTGCTTAGCAACTGTGTGATTCATTTAACAACTGCAGTGGTTCACCGTGCTGTTCTATGACCAAATAAAGATTTGATGATGAAGATGATGCAATGGTTCACTTAACAACTGTGGCAGAAAAGGTTGTAAAATAGGGCATGACTCATTTAACAATTGTCTTGCTTAGCAACAGAAATTTTGGTCCCAATTGTGACTGTAAGTCAAGGATTACCTGTAATAACCAATACACTTCCTAACATTTATTGGTTATTACAGGTAGTCCTTGACTTACAGTCACAATCAGGACCAAAATTTCTATTGCTAGGCAAGGCAATTGTTAAGTGAGTTTGTATTTAAATATGTAAAGAACCATGTAAAGAGTTAACAGGATCAAATTTGTGAGTTATGGTCTAAAGCAGAGGTCACCAACCTCGGTTGGCGGACCAGAGGGAAAGGGATGGGGATGGGGGAGCATTTTACATGCGCGTGCACGGGGCCGCGAGCATGCGCACGATGCAAACAGGGCGGGGCTAGTGCCCACGTGATACTAGCCTTGCCCCGTTCTTGCATGGCGCAACGCCCTGTTTCCGCACCCTGTGGTGCAGCGGTGTCTGTTTTTGCACCCTGCAGCATGGCAGCAGCCCATATTTGCGCCCCGAGGTGCGGTGGTGTCCCATTTTCGCACCCCAAGGTTTTTGCACTCTGTGGCACTAGCATGAGTGGGTGTGTGTGCGCACACTGGCCAGCCTGTCCCGCAGCTCGGTCAGCAGGTCATGGCCCACTACCGGGCCCCGGCCCTCAGGTTGGGGACCCTTGGTCTAAAGGTTGATGTTTACTCCTAGATAAACATTAGAATTCTGTGCATACTTAGAAAATGGAAAGTCTTTAATTTCTGAACAGAAATATATAAAAATGCAACGTTACGCTTTCTGTTAGAATTTATGCATATTACACCTTTATCTTTCTGACTTTTTAAAACTGCAATGTTGTAAAAATGGATGAATTCATCATAATATAGTAAGCAAGTAAGATAGCAAAATATTATTTGCTGCTTGGAAGTCAGTCTTAAGTGAAACTGATTGCACTTAGTATGATTGCACTGCAGATCTTTTATAAACATAATCTGACCAAAAATTCTCTGTTTCAGGATCACATTCTAATTGAACTCACGCATTCAGGATTAAAAGATTCCGTGGATGTACAGAGTTTTGACGAAGACCCCTATCTTGTAGTTAATCCTAACTACTTGCTGGAAGATTAGAGACTGAGCGAGCAGTGCTACAAAATCCATTTCATACCAGTGAGATAATAGCTCATTAGCTGATACGCATCAGTTGTAGATAGCTGACTAATCCGAGATTTATCTCGGAATTCGCCTACCTTGCCTTTTTAAATAATCTTTTATAGAGATAAAAGGAGGAGTTATATAACCGGGTAAAGGAAGCTATTTTTTTTAAAGTTGCCATCTGCTTCTTCTGTATTTTACATTTTAAAAAATCTTATGCAGTAGTTCAGTTGTGCAATCTTACTCTGTAAATCTCTTCTTATTTGTGTCCAATAAATTTAAAAAAAAGTTCGCTATATATGTATTCAGTTTCAAAATGAATTGCTTATGCAGGAAACGGAAAATACATTGCTTCATACTTGGAATAACATTTTCAGGTTGGAGTTACTAAGATAAAACACATTGTTAAACTAAAAACAGCCAGGTTTTGTTTTATGTTTGGGGAGACAAAGTTCTCAAAGCATGTGTGTTGTTCGTCCGATCTCAGAATGCTGAAAAAGGGCCCTCTTTTAAGTTCAGGGGTTTCATGGTCAAAACCTTATATTCATTTTTTTTTATTATTCACTTTTTATAGACATTTGCACATCCCTGCATGTTGATCTTGCTGGATCATTAGTCTAAACATCAATTTAAAATTGAACTTCACATTTAATATTATTACTCCAATATTATTACGATAATTTAGGAATAGGCTAATTTTGTTATTTAGCCTTGATCAAATGGAAAGAAATTCACACACACACACACACACTGATTAAGATGTAAATGGAATCTAATTTTTAAAAAAGGTACATGATCCTGATAATCCAGGTTGGCCCATGCTACAAGGGTAGTTTTGGTTCTCACGCATGGCACAATTTTTTTTCTCCAGAAAATTTCAAGGTGGGGTTGTTGTTGTTTTTTGTCAAAGTGGATTTTAAGTGTTGAAAATACCATGTTGTGGGAAAGGTCATAGTTTTGTGTGTGTTTCAGAATCCCGATGAGATAACCAGATGTTGAAGAATCCTCTATTGATTCTAGCCCTCTTCTGTCTATGGAGATTCTGTCATCCAAGGCATAGTTATCCCAAAGGTGCTTTGTCACCTTTGCAACTGGACTTTTTTTTTTTTTGACAACCACTTCATAAATGCATGGCACAACATAGGAGAACAAACCCAACAGGACAAGATTCAGCAGTCCATCTGCATTTAAAAGACAAAGGCCACTCTTTTGAAGACAGCAATGTCCACATTTTGGACAGAGAGGACCACTGGTTTGAAGGAAGAGTCAAAGAGGCCATCTATGTCGAAATTGAACAACCCTCTCTCAACAGAAGGGGAGGGATACAGCATCATCTATCTCCAGTCTACAACACAGACCTTTCAGCAGTTCCAAGAAGGCTCCACACCCATTTGCACTACTCAGGTGACCCTGAGGACACAAGCTAAACCTCCAGGTGACCTCAACGACACTCTAAAATGCAAATGACCAGCTGTCTGCAAGGAGTATAAATCCTTCCATTTCCCCACCATCCAGTCAGAGCTGAAGAAGCTTCTTGGATGAGAAGTGAAAGGTCTTCAAAGAAAAAACAGTCCAGTTGCCTCGTGAAAAAGCACCTTTGGGATAGTCATCTTCTGATTCTTTAAAGCACAATTTGGATAAAATACTTAGGGATGTTACTATGAATGTACCAAGTACATCCCACAAAAGTTACACTGGCATTGTTGGCTGTTAATCTTTGCAACATCTGCCTTGACTCCATTCGGATGGCTGGTGACCTATGGACTTGCAGTACATTAATAAGTAATAAGTTCTGCAAACTAAGCTGCCTTCTTAATGCTTGCTTCCTATCTTTAATCAAAGACATTCAGAGAATTAAACGTTTCATGGCGTTATTGTAGTACACCACCGTTAGGCACCTTTGTATCTTAGCAGTTATAAAAGTTAAATGTTAAATTTTATTATCTCTGATCTAATATAAAAGCGGCATGCGTCCTTGTGCTATAGCATCAAAAGACATGGAGCTAGTTTGTAAAATATGTTTAGTTTTTCTCTTTCCTTTTTCTTGCTCTGGAGAAGACTGGAAATTCGGCCATGGTCAAGGGCATATTTATATAGCAGGGCCTCTTTCTGTTGAGCTAATGAATACATTAAATTTCCAAAGATGTATGGGAGAAGCTACACTTCATTCTGTAGTAGAGGCTCGGCTAGATTGTCTTTGCCATCAACAGTCACTCACTTCTTTGTCATCGCACTTTGCCAAACTCCGTGCAAATGGTGTGACGCATTTTAAGGTGGCCTTGCCATGGTCTCGTATCCTGCCAGAAATGAAAGCTCGAAAGCCCAACAAGACAAACGTGGAATGCTACCGGCAACTTCTCAGAACTCTCAGATCTGTGGATCTTAAACCAATTGTGATTCTGCATCAACGTGGTTTACCAAAATCTTTCGGCACCCAGCCTGGATCTACCACTTTTGTCAATTTTTTTGCTGAATATGCAGACTTTTCATTTAGGACTTTTGGTGAATTAGTGGACACCTGGATCACTTTCAGCCATTTGCCTGAAATTATCAAGGAATTGTCTCCTGAGGATCCGAAAGTCTTTCCTCTACAAATACTGGTTTCAGCACATCAAAAAGCTTATAAAATCTACCATGAAAAACATTCATTTGAAGGTAAAGGAATGAATGAATGAATACGAGTGAATGAATTGCAATTTTGGACAACATGAATTTTAGAGATTGGAGCATATAGAATAAGTGAGTGCAGTGCTCTCGTAAGTTAATACCACATATTCTAGGAAGTATCACAAGGTGGTGTCTTTTAAGACTAGCAGAGTAGTCTTAAAAGTAAAGGGTGAGCATTTCAAAGAGAATCCTATCAATCTCAACTCAGTTGAATTCCTGCCTTCTTATCTGCATTCTTATTCCCACAACAGACCACATTTTATTTTCCCTAGCATTTGTCTTTAGTGAAACTGACCACACTCCTTGATGTATTCTTCTTGCCTGCTTTAGATTGCTGGGAGATAATTTATATCGTGATATTGGCATGAATGCAAGATTTTTCATCCGCAAATAGGGGTGGGGGTGGGGGGGAAATGAATTGAATTAGGGAAAATGGAAAATTGCCTAAATCATTATTCCTTCCATTAACTCAATTATATTAAAGTTTTAACATGTACTTTATATGAGGCGGAGGGGGGCATAACTCCAACTGGAGTAAACAGCAGTTCCCTTACTCCCAAATGCAGAAAGTCAAGGAAATGCTCATTCGGATTGCCAAAATGGGGAGAAAAAAACTATCCCCAGATCATATTCTCAGTCCAGCTGAAACTTCCTCTTTCTTATCAGATTTTTGTTTGCATTGTGTGTATGTATGTGTGTATGTATACATATATACATATACATACATACATACATATATATACATATATACATACATACATACATATATATATACACACACACACACACACACATATGTAGGTCTTTGGTAATTCGGGTTTTCTCCCGCGTAAAATTGGAAGTGTCTTGGCGACATTTCGACGAAGTCTCATTCGCCATCTTCAGGCTGGTGTCTCTTCGGCCTCGTGCTCCTAGAAGCACGAGGCCAAAGAGACACCAGCCTGAAGATGACGAATGAGACTTCGTCGAAATGTCGCCAAGACACTTCCAATTTTACGCGGGAGAAAATCCGAATTACCAAAGACCTACATACAAACACCCGTGAAAACCTGAGAAAACACACATACATATATACATCAAGTTCCAAGAGTTCAGTGTACATCCATGCTTTCTGTCTTTTCTCTACCTCTTTTCTTCGTAAATACTACTACTATCCTGTATCCAGCTGTATACTGTGAATGTTCTAAGACTGAGTTTCTCATTGCACTTGCCAATTTTAACTTCTGGTGGATCCTGGACCAATGGATCACCTAGTGGCCATCCCGTCAATCAGGTGTGAAGCTTTGTTCCTCTGCCAGCTCCCTCATTTTTCTTTCTCCTTTGCTCTTTTGCCAAGTCAACTTTGCTATGTGAAAATGTGAGCCTTCCATTTGATGAGAATGCTGGCCCAGGTTTCTCACCACTGTACACGGTTGTGGGTGAAATCTCCTTCCATTTTTACCTAAGCTACTGCCTCCAAAATAATTCGTTCCTCCTTTGCTATTTAATGTCTTGCCTTTCTTAAATATAAGCTATTTGTTTTCTCCCATCATTATCTCCCATCCATCAAAGCCATTTCCTATCCCACTCCCTACGCATCACGGGCACAGACGCAAGCACACACCCTGCTAGTTTTTGAATAATTCACTAGTTTTGTAATCATTCATTCATTCATTTATTCATTCATTCATCCATCCATTCATTCATCCATTCATCCTCTAGTGCTGCCCAATCCTCAAGATTATCTGAAGACTCCTAACTGCTTAAATACTGGTTCTTTCCATACATTTTTCTCCTTGGATTCTGATAACAGTGTATTTTTTCCCTAATTTTTCAGGTGGAAAAGTATCCATTTCCTTGGACTTTAGTGATAATCAGCTGGTTCTTCCAGAATCATTCGTATCTTCAGTTTGGGTAATGTGTTTAATTTTCTTGGAATCAGATTATCTCCAACCTATAGCTGGGGGAGAAAAAGAATTCTAATTTACAAAACATATGACACAGAATTGCCCAAAGCAAACACCACCCATTAGCAGTTCTTGTAGCCTGTTTGAGATTGTCCAACATCTGCCAAGCTGAAGACCCTGTTGGAAAAGAATATAGCACAAAACATGTTGTTCTGTACCTGTTGTCTTTATGGAATTCACAGCAATTAGTTACAGTGGCCAGTAGCCTAGCTAATCTCAAAAGGGAATATGACACATTTATAGAAATAATCCCATGAAAAGGCCATTAGTTATAATGACACTATGGGAATTCCAACCTCTGAAGTCTGGCCTTTGGGGAACAGAAGAGGACTTTTCCAAAAATTCAGGTAAGCTGAGCAATCTTCCTACATCGGCAAGTATGCTATTTTAGAAAGCAAGATGCTGGATCAGATGAATCCAACAAGACTTTAATATTCTCAGAATATTCAGAATATCTTCAGAACTGATCTTCATTCAATTTTTTTTCAACTATTGTCTTCCATATAAGAAAACGTGGAAATTATCAATAAGTCATCTAACTGAATGCATGTGACTTTTTTGGCCTCCAGGGGGAACTGCAACTGATCACTGTCTTCACAGCTGAAAATTATATCCCATAGAAATAATGTTAGGGGGTGGCAAGGCCTATATCTAGATTCAGCATAGCCACACCATAGTGCAACTACTGTGTACCTTCCTAACAAAGTAAAGACCCTCCTTCAAATGGAACTTGACTGCTGGGGGTGTAGTATTTATGTCCATGTACTTCTTTCACTTGTTCTGTGATGTCTTCTCTACTTCCTAGTGGCAAATCTTTGTGTTCTTGTCACTAAATTGCACTGAATATTTAAGTATTTATATAATAAAGCTTCTGCTGTTTAAAAAAAATGCCAAGTCTTCAAGTTAACAAATAAAATAAAATTAATATCCTATGCTTTAGAAGAAAATGGATCAGTTTGCTACTGTACTTTGCTGTATGCATACATACTTTTATATATTTTAATCAAGATTTGCAAACGGTGATTTCACTGCTTTTACAGTATTCTTTTCACCTTTACATTTGGAGGATGTAAAGTGGGAATAGATCTTTGAGATTTTGTGTTTTATGTAATTTCAGGGGTAATGGTTTTTGGTTTTTTTCCTTAGATTTGCCTTAGCATGCAAGAGTAGATAATGCATCTTTAAAATCTGAAAATCAGGCATCACCATACTAAAATAATTCTGCTTCATAATTTGTATAATGCTGTCATTTGCCTTCAGACCAGCCATCAAGTATAAATGGGTATTTTAAAAATAAACCTAGTTCCAAAGTATAATATAAAAGGAGCATTGAGGGGGGGATGTGTGGATCAACAGTCAACAGCATCAGAATCTATGTGTGTCAAACACATCACGCATGTAGTCATGCCTCCCATTTTGATCCTGTAGGCACCTCCCTTGGCAGATGCCCCTGATTATCCTGATGAGTGTTCTTCCAGAGGTATAGCTGCAGAAATGATTGCAGATATTTATGGCCTCTTCATAACAATGTTCTGTTTCATTTTAGGCCTCCGTAGATTTTCTGTCTCTCAGCTTATGGTACAACTGTAAGATGGAAGCAAGTATGGAAAAGATGCTAAGTGAAATCAAGGTAATTCAGATCAACTGCACCAATTTACTTTGTGGTATTTTGCGAACCTTCTCTTGAATGGCCTTGGTGATATCTCAGGGGTTGCCAATATCTCAGGGGCTGCCACAAAGAAGAGGAAGTCAAGCTATTTTCCAAAGCGCCTGAAGGCAGGACAAGAAGCAACGGATGGAAACGAATCAAGGAGAGAAGCAACCTAGAACTAAGGAGAAACTTCCTGACAGAACAATTAAACAGTGTAACAACCTGCCTCCAGAAGCTGTGTGCTCCAACACTGGAAGTCTTTAAGAAGAGACTGGACAGCCATTTGTCTGAAATGGTGTAGGGTTTCCTGCCTGAGCAGGGGGTTGGACTAGATGACCTCCAAGGTCCCTTCCAACTTTTTTATTATTATTATTATTATTATTATTATTATTATTACAATGCAAACTTCTGAATCAGCCTTCCTCAATTTAGCGCTTTTCAGATGTGTTGAACTGTCAACCTCTCTCCTAAGGTTCTGTAAGCGAACACATCTGGGCGTGATACGTTGCCTGTCTGGGGAAACCTTAACTAAGTTCCCCTGAATCAATGTGAGTGCAATTTGGTGCTAAGCTGGCTGTTCATCTCCAAAGCAGATACACTACAATTAATTGTACACAATGTTCACTCAGAAACAAGCCAAGAAATTTGCCTGAATCTTGCACACCGGTCAGTCTATTTATTTGCATATAAGATCTATGTTTATTGGGTCTGCTCAATGGAATAGAAAACTGTAGCCTTCATCTAAGTAGGTAATAAATCCAGTATGTATATTCTGATATTCTAGCCTCCAAATCTTTCCTTTTGATCAATATCCATTTCAGTTTAGACTACCTATTTTTTTTAAGCATGCATGAGAATGAGTCTTTAATATTGCCCTTGGTCTAAATGGGAAGGCTTTTTCAATTAAGGCCCATTCTAATGTGCTGTCTGAGGATTTTGATCAAACATAGCAGGAAAACTCAGGGTGAGGAAGGATGCTGATGGAGAGTTTTATTCATATATCATTAATCACCAGCATTTACCAAATCTTTCTACAGCTCTCAGGAGAAGCAATGTTGCCTTTTTTACAGGGACTAATTCTCCCTTACGTAAGATTTGATTGATTGATTGATTGATTGTCAAGTCATTCAATTCCTAGCAGCCACACAGATTTTCTCCAGGATGATCTTAACTCTCACTCAAGGCTAACACATGTCATAACTTAATATGTTTTGGTTTCAGCATCTCATACATGATAAGGATGTTCTACTCTTCACTCTACACTTCTCTGAATGTTCTTCTGTTCGAGAAAACCTACCTACAACAATGGCTTCCATTTTCAGTGGTATGTTTCTTGTGTGGGAAGGACAAGTCGTGCTTTTGTGTGGCTTAGCTGCATATGGATTAGGAAGCAAGGAAAATACAGCAGTTTTCCTCCTGCACTACTGCAAATGGGAATGCTATTTATTTCAGTGGGAAGGGGGAAATTAAATGGATGCTTGTGGTTGAAAGCAATAACATCATATGAGAGGATAACCTTTTTAAAGAGCTGCAAATTAAGCAATTTCTCTTGAGTGTGATGGAGGATATTGCACATAGCAGAATGTTTTAGACCTCTCTTGCTAAAGAGCTGATACGCCTAAGAAGCACCAGTAGTCAAACTAAAAGTTCTTACTTATTCTTGCTTATCTATTTATCGCATTGATTCTGTTCTCTATTTTCCAACCATATATGAAGCCGAAGCACAGGTGAAAGGCTATGATGTGAATTCCTTCTTAGAGAACTTAGCCATTCCAAAAGTAAGGTATGAAATATTAATTTTTATCCTTATGTGTGATTAAATAAAGTGCATGTTTTTTTCAGCAGTCTTTACATGCCTCTTATAATAAATATTTTGTAAGTGCAAACATTTTGGTCAGCACTTGCAATGCTAGTGCAGTAAATCAAAACTATATTTCGTATTAACGTGAGAAATCCCATGCTTGACAAAAGCTATGTTTGTGACTTTAGGAGTGCTATATAAGTGGCCATTGTAGTTTTAGCCCAACGGTTCTAAACTTAAAATGTTTTGGAAGAGCAATCTGGCAGTTCAAGAGATGGCAAACACCATATTGCCTAAATGTGTTACAGCTATTCTTAACTTCATACAACATATTGTGAGGATAGTCTGGCTGCTTTATAAATAAGAAACCCTGGGATTCAGCCAGGAATTGGGAGGGGGATAACCCTACTCTTAAAGCCATAGCTCTTTCCCCAAAGTTTTGACTATAGCCCTCTGCTTTCCTCCTAAAGTACCCCTGGGTTATCAGATCATGAGAAGTCAGTCTTACAACTCATTGCTGTGTATTGTTTGACTATCTGATAACCGTCTGTCTGTTAAACACTATCTGCTGTCAGAACCCTTATGAGCTGTTATTCATACTGCTCTCATAAAATGGCTTCCCTATATTAACCAGATCAAGAAAAGAGATTGCTGACATTTTGCCCAGTTCTGAAATAGCTACTTTCATCAACAGCATGTTGGTGGTGTTGTGTATGCTCTCCTTCCCAATCTGGTGTATGCATCACGGACATTGTTACTTTCCAGATGGGCTGTATCAGCTCTCTTGAAGCCCTGGAGCTGAAGATCAAAATCTTTGGAGGTCTTCAGATTCAGATTCAGATGTAGGTTTCTTTTTATTATGTGTCTGTGTCTGTGTCTGTGTGCATGTTTATCTGTACGCATACATACACATACACATGCACGTGAACACATTCCCATGTGCAGACAAAATATAAGCCAATATGGTTTGAACTTTATAATATAAACATCTCTCTTACCGATGAAAACGTATTTTATTGGGCCAGCAGATTTTCTACATGTTAGTCTGATTTATAGAGAGAAATCTAGACTAGTCATCAGAATGACCAACATGCATCATACTGTTGGGGACAAATTCCACCCCTTGCATACATGGGTGTAATGTCATGACGCATGTACAAAAGGGCAGAGTTTGCATTGAGGTATCACAGCAACAATTCAACATTTGCTTTGGATTTCTTTATTTGTGGTATGTTTTATGAAAGTCTATATACTAAAGATTGTTCTTGTCCTAAACCCTGGATGATTCTCACAACAAATATGGTTTTCACAACAATTTTGCATAACATAATCTATATTTTGAAATTACTTTCCAAAACTTGAATGAGTTGAATGAATTCATTTGAACGAGTCATTATAAAAAGTGCAGTTATTGATATAGTCATGTTTCTTTTAAAGCTCCCACGAGGATCCAGCTATTCCATCCAAGCAGAAGGAAGACTCCACACGTGCTGTGACACCGCTTTCAAACTATCAAAAGATTTGGGAAAAATTTGCTAACCAAACTGAGCTGGAAAGAGACTCTTTTTTGACAGATACTTTTCCTAGTGGTTTCCTCTGGGGTACATCAACAGCATCCTTTAAGGTTGAAGGAGCCTGGGCAGAAGATGGGAAAGGAGAGAGTATCTGGGATCGATATGGATATCAAGGCCAAATCCATAAGAATCAAACCGCCAACGTAGCCTCTGATAGTTACCGCAAGGTTGAATATGATGTTTATCTGCTTAGAGGCCTTTATCCCAAGATCTACAAATTTTCTATATCGTGGCCTAGGATTTTTGCCAATGGAGACAAGAGCAACCTGAACCCTCAAGGAGTGAGTTACTACAACAAGCTCATTGACAGCTTGCTGGATTCTGGCGTTGAACCCATGGTGACCTTGTTCCACTGGGACCTTCCTCAAGTGCTGCAGGACTTTGGTGGCTGGCAGAATGAAAGCATCATTGATGCTTTTGCAAACTATGCAGCTTTCTGCTTTGCCACTTTTGGAGATCGCGTCAAACTCTGGATTACCTTCCATGAACCCTGGGTCATTAGCTATGCTGGCTATGGTACAGGACAGCATCCTCCAGGAATCGTCAGTCCAGGCATAGCATCCTATCAGGTACCAGAAGCAATAATACTTGCCCTAACTTAAAGGTTGAAGATGAACAAGAGGTCGTTTACATCACCTATTTAAAAATTTGAAAAGAAGAACGAGAAATCCAAGTCTTGAAGACGAAGATCAAACTGCTAGGCATTTAAGAGAGAAGTGGGCAACCAGTGGGTTGCACATGGTGCCAATTTCTCCTTCATGGTTCCCAGAACACCCTCAGAACCTTCCAAATGTATCTGGAATGGAAAGAGCCAAACTCTTAAACCCCGTTTGGCCTATGGTAACCCATCTGCTTGCTATGGAGGGTCCTGTCTCTGTGCTGAAGCCCTAAAAAAATGGGCTGAGAAAATCCTTAGATTTTCCTTCTCAGAATATGGTTAGTCAAGGCTAAATCAGGAGCCTCAGTAGATGAACAATAGAACCCGCTGATATAATATCGTCTGGATTAACATTTTTTGGTATCCCTTCTTGCCAGAGACACTAGCACCTAAATTTGTAACTTCTAATAAAATACTCAGTGGAGTAATGTCTACTGAATTTATTATATGTTTCTCTTTTCCAACAGGTGGCTCACATCATCCTCAAGGCACATGCTCGAACTTGGCATGTTTACAACGCGCAGTATCGTCCCCAACAGCAAGGGAAGGTTGGCATAGTGTTGAACTCTGACTGGGCTGAACCCCGAAATCCCGGATCTCCCCAGGATTTGAAAGCAGCCGAGCGCTACTTGCAATTCACGTTGGGTTGGTTTGCTCACCCAATATTTGTTAATGGTGATTATCCAGAGATCTTGAAATCCCAGATCGAGGAGACAATTAAGGAGTGCTCTGCCGACATTGCCAAACTCCCCACCTTCAGCAGTGAGGAGAAGAAGATGGTGCAAGGAACAGCTGACTTTTTTGGCCTTTCTCATTATACTTCTAGGCTTGTTGGTCCTTTGGATAACCAAACCTGTACTTCCGATTATGAGACTATCGGAGGCTTTTCCCGAGATGTGGATCCTTCTTGGCCAACGACAGCTGCACCTTGGCTGTATGTTGTGCCCTGGGGGTTAAGGAGATTGCTGCAATTTGTGTCTGAAGAATATACAAAGACCAATATCCCCATTTACATCGCGGCAAACGGTGCACCTATTGATGACGGAGCCGATTTGATTAATGATACCGCCAGGGTGGATTACTATCGTCTCTATATCAATGAGGTCTTAAAAGGTACAGAAGGTTTTCATGTTGAGCGTCCGAGAGCTTGGTGAATATTTGGCTCTTTCACCAGATGCTAGTTGTTAGCGTCCCACATATTGTTTATCTGATTAGGTAAAATTTGCACGTCTTCTTGACTAACCCAAAGATCAGAGAAGCCATGCAGTTCCTACAGCCTTAAAGATCATTCCACTGGAACCCGTTGGCAATGTAACTGTTTTAGGTGGCATGATTTTCCCCCCTCTTCTTAATAAATGCATTAAACGTCTGCTAGGTTTAACCCATCTATTCTGTCTTAATCAATTTCACATACCCTCAAAACAGATATAAAAATTATCGAATGTCACTTCATATCTCCCATGCTTTCAGGAGCCAAAGCATTAAAACATATACAGAGTTTGGTTCCAGTTACAAAAGCTTTTCCTATAAAACTGCCAAGGGGTATTACTTCACTTTCTAGAGCAGGGGTCCCCAACCCCCGGTTCCTTGGACCAGTACTGGTCCACAGCATGCCAGCAACCAGTCTGCACAAACAAGCAAAGCCCCATCCACGAGATGCAGGCAGCATACAAAACCACACCCCCTCTAGTCCGAGGAAAAACCTCTCCATGGAACCGGTCCCTGGTGCCCAAAAGGTTGGGGACCTCTGTTCTAGAGTGACTTGTTTTCAATCACTGCTCTGGCCTTCTTCAAGAGAGTGCCTCATTGCCTCCAATTGAAAGCATCAAGGCTGGGCACCTTGACTTTTACACTTTGGTGGAAATGTCTTCTGCTCAGAAGATTGTTCCAGGCTAGTGGAATAACCAGTTTGATCAAGTTCTAAACCCATTGTCCAGAAATGGAGAGCTACTTCACTTCCTAGAGCTGTCCCAGAGAGAAGCATTCCTTCAAGGCTTCATTTTGGCCTGTTATTTATCCTGGCTTAAAACATACAAATCTACTGTTTGCCTTCTAATACCAAACCATGAAAGGTGGGTGGCACTGGCTTGGGGTCTACTATTAAGCTTCAGGTAGCACAAAGGATTGTCAGCCATCACTGGGAAAGCCAATCAATTGATACAATCAAAGGCCATTTCTCATGCATAGTCTCAGTGATGCTTGATGGGTAATGCTGCAATGCCTGGCCCCTTGCAATGAAATCCTTGATAAGAGAAGCATCTCTGTCATCTGGTCACTACAGCATTAGTGGATATTTATGCATCCAGGTGAATCACAGACTGTCGATGTAACTGTCAAAAGGCTTTATTGATCATGAAGCTTTTTAAAATGTTAGTTCACTTGTCCAGCTGTGAGTTATATATGATACAATCAGTTATAATGTTTTTAGCTTTGCTTGTTGAATTAAGAGGTTTACTACCATATCACCTTTTTATGTCTTGTATATCAAAGATATACAACAAAAAGGGTTGGCTGCAGTTCCCCAAAGTCTTGTGTACAATCCCAGAACTTTTCCAAAACCTGATACCAAAGTATAATTTTTAACAGAGGAGTAATTACATTTCAAACTAAATAAAATTGAATATAGTTTTGGTTCTGTAGGGGAAGGAGTGGCAGAACCTGGGAGCGGAGTTAAAAGAGGGATCAGTCTAGAATCCCTATGTAGCCACAAGTGAACTAAGACCAACCCTCCTTGAATTCCATGGACCTTATGTAACTCCAAGCAGGTGCTGTTACTTGAAAAGATTTCTGTGCATAGGATGTTAAGCAATAAATCAGTTGAATTGGACCTTCGTATATGGACCTGATCTTCCATGCCTGATAGGTTCTGATCCTACTGAGAGACCATCTATGGCCTGCACATATTCACATCATTTTGTACAATATAGATAAAAGCAGAATAGATTTGTGGTTATTCTGTGTATTTTACAGGACTGAATGAAAATCTAAATAAATTGTTTGTCCTTTGCTCAACAGCTGTAAAGGAAGATGCTGTGGATGTTCGGGCATATATTGCCCGATCACTGATTGATGGCTTCGAAGGAATGTCAGGTTATAGTCAAAGATTTGGCCTCCATAACGTGAATTTTGAAGATGCCGATAGACAAAGGACGCCAAGAAAATCTGCATATTTCTTCTCTTCTGTGATTGAAAATAATGGATTTCCTAATGCAAGCATGATAAAACATATCCAGCCATTCAGAAAGGATTTTTCCATGTTCTCAAGGTTGCCTAATTTGTCAGCCTCTGAAGTCCCATCAAAAGCAAAGATAGTTTGGGAAAAGTTTTCTGGTCAGACTAATTTTGAAAGAGACATGTATTTTTATGACACTTTCCCAAAAGATTTTCTGTGGGGTGTTTCCACTTCTGCCTATCAGATTGAAGGAGGCTGGGATGCAGATGCAAAAGGTCCTAGCATATGGGATAACTTTACTCATACATCGGGAAAAATTAAGAACAATAACACTGGAGATGTAGCTTGTGACAGCTACAATAAAGTAAATGAAGATCTTTATTTATTGAGAGCTTTAAAGGTGAACAGTTACCACTTCTCCTTCTCATGGTCTCGAATTTTTCCAGATGGCAGAATCCAGTCTATAAATAGTCATGGTGTTGATTATTACAACCGATTGATTAATGGTTTACTGGCTGCAAATATTACACCAATGGTCACTTTATACCATTGGGATCTGCCTCAAGCTCTTCAAGATATTGGTGGGTGGGAAAACCCTGATCTGATTGAACTGTTTAATAGTTATGCCGACTTCTGTTTTCAGACTTTTGGAGATAGGGTTAAGTTCTGGATTACTTTCAATGAACCTGTCACAATTTCATGGTTTGGCTATGACACAGGAGTCCATCCTCCAAATGTAGAAGACAATCCAGGTGATGCCCTCTATAAGGTTGGTCATACAATACTGAAGGCTCATGCCAGGGTATATCATACATATGACCAGAAGTATAGGAAAAGCCAGAAAGGTGTAATTTCCATAAGTCTCAATGTTGACTGGGTTGAACCGAAGGCACGGAAAAATTCCCTCAATGTAAAAGCAGCGGATCGTTTCCTCCAGTTCACTGCAGGATGGTTTGCACATCCAATTTTTAAAAATGGCGATTATCCAAGTGCCATGAAATGGACAGTGGGAAACAGGACTGACTTACAGAAACTGCCAGGCTCCCGGCTTCCGGTTCTCACTGAAGAAGAGAAACAATTTATCCGGGGCACAGCAGATGTCTTCTGCTTAAATTATTACACCACCAGCTTTATAGAGCACAAAACCACCAAGTTGAAACCATCTTCTTATGAAAATGACCAAGAAAGAGTCCTGAAGAGAGATTTTTCCTGGCCAGGCACAGCCCTGCCCAATACGCCAGCCGTGCCATGGGGGCTTCGGAGGCTCCTCAACTGGATCAAGGAGGAATATGGCAATCTACCTATTTACATTACCAAAAATGGAATTGGAATAAAAGCTAAGTCGGATGTGGATGATACCAAAAGGATATTTTATTATAAAACCTACATTGATGAAGCTTTGAAAGGTAATGAAAATAATAATTTATTAAATGTATATGCTGCCCAACTTCCAACGACTCTTGATGAAGGTTAATAATAGCAATTTAATATCTGCTTGCAGATAGGAAGCATGGATATATTTTTGGGTTCAGTGGTTGTTGGACATCCTTGGGAAATTTAGACTTATCATGGGCATTTTGACCATCTGGTTGCCAAGATGAAACATCTAAGTTCCAAGAGGAAATCTTGAGTACTAACTGCACTAATTTAGCTTACCTTTGCCCTTTTCCGAGGAATGAACAGAAGCCCAGAGGCATTCTTGTAAATAATCTAGAGACTGCTTTGCTTTGCTTTATGCTAGGTATCGATTTAATTTTGTTTTATTAGAAAAACCTAAAGAAAAAAAGAGTAGAGCCAAATTTGACCCGTTGCTTATAGTCATCTTATTACTCAACTAAATTAATCCAAGCTTTAAATAATGTTGAAAGGGAGCAAAGTACATAGGGCTCAGTAGAATTTACCACTGGCAAAATATCCTTAGTATTGCACTGTTAGATAAAAATATAAATTAAGAATGACTACATTTAAAGTTAATGAAATCAAGCGTGCAAACCTAAGCATACATTCCTGACAGTAAATGCTATTGACCCTTTAGGAATTCAGAATAAAATTATGCAGGATTGTACCAGTCATCATTTTAAATGCACTAAGTCTTAATTAACTTTTCAATTACTTTTACATCTGAAAAATCATTGTTTTCTGGAATGACCACTAAGTTTTAGTAATGCTTTCTTAGAGGAAATTTCTCATGTATTCTATGAGATTTTGCCTCCTGCAAATGAGGTTGTTTCTTCAGAGTTCAAAGGGATTTCCTCCCAGAGAAAAACATGTAGGATTGTAGCCTGGTTCAACAAAGGTTCTGGCCTGCAGTTCTGAGAGTTGTAGATCCAGCATGTCTGAAGCACCAAGTTCAGAAAGGCTGCATTTGTGTGAGCTGAAATTTGTATTCTTAAGGTCATGGGTCTTGAAATCTGGGAGTAAATCCCTTGAAATTGCAGGTAATGTACATAAAACTGTGGGCTGAAGGACAATTTACTTCTAGCTATTCCCAAGAGTGCTACGTACCCTTACACATAAGTCAACAGGAGTGAATCATCAACTCCTTTTCTCGTTTCCTAAGTTTATTTTCTTTTTTAACATTATAGTAAACATATCCAATACGAAATCAGTCTTTTGATTTTCTATTTTTTTTAGCCTACAAACTGGATGGAGTAAACCTTCGTGGGTTTTTTGCTTGGTCACTTATGGATAATTTTGAATGGCTACAAGGTTACGAGCCAAGATTTGGCCTACACCAGGTTGACTTTGAAGATCCACACAGGCCTAGAACCCCAAAGGAGTCTGCTATATATTATTCAGAAATCATACGTAACAATGGATTCCCGCTGTCAAAAGAAGATGAGTTCCTTTATGGAGAATTTCGCAAGAATTTCTATTGGAGTGTGGCCACAGCAGCATATCAGGTTAAAAAAAACATGCCTTGATATAAAACTTTATTAAGAACATTGTGAAGTTTGTTGCGAGATTTGTTAGATCTGGCCTGAATAGCCACTGGCTAGATAGCTAGAATGCCTATATGTAGTAGTGGTAGTGGAAAATTAGGGGATTCACCAACCAGACTACCATGGAGAAGGCTTGGAGTGGGAGAAGCATGGGAGATTACAGCCTGGGGTTGGAAGGGTGAAGAGGAACTGGAGAGTACGGCAAAGGAATGAGTCAGTAGTGGGATTCAGTCAGTTCGCACCAGTTTGGCAGAACCAGTGGCTAATTTTTTGTTGCCCAGGCCCAGAAGCACTTCCGGAAGCGGCATCCACACAGAGAACCGGTTGTTCACATATTTGAATCCCACCACTGGATATAGTCACTTTCAAGACTTACTTGAATTTTTGGATGCCAGATTGCTGGGAGACCTGGGCTCAGGCTGCTATTACTAAATGTCAAATCTTGTTATAATAAGACCGTAATCCTCTGCTATGTGGAAAGGAAGTGCAAACAGGCTTGTAAATACAACTGTAGCCCAATTTGGAGATATTCCTGTTTCAGAAGCTATAAATCTAAGGAAGGGCCAGAATAGAGCAATGATCCTCTTGGCTATGATCAGATGCTCCGCTTTGCTAGTGGTACTGCTTGTTTACCACCTAACATGCTGGCCAGCAGTGTCCTTATCTGAGCTGCTGGATTTGATAACTTGACAGGGATTGGATTCCCCATCTGGTCGTGTTGGGGAATTTCAGTATCGACTCACTCTGAGAGTGGGACTGGTTGAGAAATTCATGGACTACGTGGTAGAGATCAGCTTCTCCCGGGCGGTAATTGGTCTAACTCATGCACGTGACCTGATGCTGGTTCTAGAATGTCTGGAGAATTCTTTTTTCTAAATTAGCATTTATCTTGATGATGGTGAATTACTGCTTTAATGATAATTCAAATCCCATAATAAAGAAACATGCTTATTAGACCAAATGAAGCTTATAAGATTAACAGGAATTCTTCTTTTGACAAATTTACTCAAACACCAGAAAAAAAGTGGGAGGAAGGGAGACATGCAACATTGCCAGTTCTTAAACTCTCTCTCTCTTTTTTTTTCTTATAGTCAATATAATCATACTGCTAATTTTGTACTTAGTACTGAGTCATTGAAGTGAGAGCCAACACGATCTAAGTATTAGTCTAGGGTTGGCCAAAGCTGGATTCAAATTCCTATTCGACCCTAAAGAGTCTCTGTCTTTCTCATTCTCTCCATCTAAATTTACACTCTTTTTGATGAGGATCAAATTGGATGCATATGTATGATTATTGCCTTGCAGGGAAGATGTAATAAACCTGAGACAAATAACTTCCCTTTCTTTAAAGATTGAAGGAGCTTGGAGAGAAGATGGAAAAGGCCTCAGTATTTGGGACCAGTTTGCTCACACGCCTTTGAAAATCGACAGTGATGACAATGGAGATATAGCTTGTGACAGCTACCACAAAATAGAGGCAGATGTGGCTGCTCTGAAAGATATCAAGGCGACCCATTATCGTTTTTCAATCTCCTGGCCTCGCATTCTCCCAGATGGGACCACCAAGCACATCAACGAAGCTGGCCTGAAATACTATGAAAGACTTGTGGATGCGCTTCTTGCAGCAAATATCCAACCTCAGGTAAAAACAGCGTGAGATTCCTTACAATCTGCAACATATATTTGGAAGGAGGAATATAAGATGTTACCTTTCAGGTTGATAATTTGCTATATACAGGTAGTTCTTGACTTACAGCCACAATTGGGACCAGAATCTCCATTGCTAAGGAAGGGGGTTGTTAAGCGAATTGTGCCCAATTTTATGACCGTCTTTTTTTTTTTGCCACGATTGTCAGCGAATCACTGCAGTTGTTAGATGAATCACACGGCCATTAAGTGAATCTGGCTTCCCCCACTGACTTTGGTTGTTGGAAGCCAGCTGGGAAGGTCAAAAATGGTGATCACGTGATTCTAGGATGCTAGGATCATTGTAAACATATGCCAATTGCCAAGCACCCAAATTTAGATTGTGTGACCATGGAGATGCTGCCAACAATTGTAAGTGTGAGGACCAGTTGTAGGTCATTTTTTTCAGTGTTATTATAACGTCAGTCAAGGACTATATATAGTCAAGGTTGGGCATACAATAGTCAGAAGAACTAGGTAGTGTCCACTGATTTCCAATACTCCAAAAAATTAAAATAGACAAAATCTCACAAGAACATAGCAACTGTGAGAGGGATCTCGGAGTCCTCGTGGACAATCACTTAGATATGAGCCAGCAGTGTGCTGCAGCTGCCAAAAAAGCTAACACAGTGCTAGGCTGCATTAACAGAGGGATAGAATCAAGATCACGTGGAATATTAATACCACTTTACAATGCCTTGGTAAGGCCACACTTGGAATACTGCATCCAGTTTTGGTCACCATGATGTAAAAAAAATGTTGAGACTCTAGAAAGAGTACAGAGAAGAGCAACAAAGATGATTAGGGGACTGGAGGCTAAAACATATAAAGAACAGTTGCTGGAATTGGGTATGTCTAGTTTAATGAAGAGAAGGACGAGGGGGGACATGATAGCAGTCTTCCAATATCTCAGGGGCTGCCACAAAGAAGAGGGAGTCAAGCTATTCTCCAAGGCGCCTGAAGGCAGGACAAGAAGCAACGGATGGAATCTAATCAAGGAGAGAAGCAACCTAGAACTAAGGAGAAACTTCCTGACAGTTAGAACAATTAACCAGTGGAACAACCTGCCTCCAGAAGCGGTGAATGCTCCAACACTGGAAATTTTTAAGAAGAGACAGGACAGCCATTGTCTGAAATGGTATAGTGTTTCCTGCCTGAGCAGGGGGTTGGACTAGATGACCTCCAAGGTCCCTTCCAACTTTATTATTATTATTATTATACATGTTTGTAAGATTTGCACTAATCTTTCTTTATTTCCACCCAAATATCTGCTAAGAAGCCAAATACCGTATAAGGGCATGCACAATGTCTCTTAATTAACAGTACAAAGGTTTCAGCATGGAAGCATTTCACATTTGTTGACTCAAGCATTATATATTTGCAGCCCATGACTTGGCTGTGGTTTTGTAGAAGAGTTTAATAAACCATTTCTCCCAAAGTAATAAATTTACCGCTTGCCACTACACAGATAACCGGCTAATTGAACAAAAAATGATAGACTTTTGTAAAGGCATGTCTTCAACTCTAGATCACCCTGTACCACTGGGATCTCCCTCAGGCCCTCCAAAACATTGGAGGGTGGGAAAATGACACGATCGTTCAGAAGTTTAAAGACTACGCAAACCTCATTTTTCGAAGATTGGGAGACAAGGTGAAATTTTGGATAACTTTAAATGAGCCTTATGTCATTGCCAACCTTGGTCATGGTTATGGAGTGTCTGCACCAGGTAAGGCCTTTTGCCAATTCTTCTTGTTTTGTGGGAGGAATACTTTAGAAAATGAGAGGATATTGTTAAGATCTCCGTTGACCCAGGAGTGGGTAGTTTTGCAGTTGACAGAGAACCTAAAATTCCAGGTTTAGTCTAATGTAAAGATAGGGAACCTTTAAAGCCTTTCAAGTGTTGCTGAATTATACATTTCGGCCACTTCAATCATCAGGACCAATTGTGAGGGATTCACGGATTCCTCACCCTTAACCCAGTATTCCTGACTCTTCTGAATAGAGTATTAGGAACAGGAGTAAATTAGAGGAAGAAATTAACGGAGCTAAGAGCTTTGAAAAAACTGAGTAGCAAATCTGTTCTTAGATGAACAAGTTCTGAATTGTCTCTTGGGTTTGTTAATCAATCTTGTTAGAATGTCTGAGAAAGTCACAGGAAACATTATCCAATAGATTTCTACAGGAAGAGCAGAGTCTGCAAGAGATCATTATAAGCCATATATAAGCCTTTACTTAGCCTTGTTATCTTAGGCCAGGTGTGCGGCTATGCTGCCGAGCCTATTCAGATTTTCCTAGTTCTTCCTCTTAAGCCAATGGGCCATGATAAACTTCAACTGCATGTATTTTGGAAGTCTGCTGTTCTTTAAGCAACACAAGCTATTCTCAGCAATTTATATTGGGGCATAGGGAAGTATGACTTTAAGGCAGACATGTCAAACTTGCGATGTCACGTGACATCGCGCGATGTATCGGCACTGTTTTGCCATTGCCAGCAATGGGGTGGGTGCGGCTTCCATGTGACGTGTCCGGCCCGCGGGCTGGCAGTTTGACACCCCTGCTTTAAGGCAAACGTGGAAATGAGTTGTGGGAAAACTTCAGCTTAGGTTTTTAGTTAACCATGGGGTGGTGGGGATTCACACCGGCCACCAACTAATGTACGTGTCAGAAATAAAACATGATATAATATGTATAATATTTAATTGTGATTTAATTTTATTTTTTTTTGAACAAGGGGATTATTTCTTTAGAATCTCCTTTAAATTTTATGATCTTTATGTCAGTGCTACAATAATCAAAGCAATAAAATGGACATCTGTCACCACTTTAGTCTAATATACTGAAAGAAGAGGGGGAAAATGCACGTTTTAAGAGGATATCTCCTTGCAGAAATGCAAGTAGATTAAAAGCTATGATTAAAATATAGCTATCAGTACTCCTGTAGCTGCAGGGTATCCCATTCCCATGTCACTGTTTTCTCAGGCATATCTGGAAGACCAGGCCGCGCTCCTTACATTGTGGGGCACAATTTGATCAAGGCACATGCAGAAGCGTGGCACCTCTACAATGGGACCTACCGTCCCAGACAAAAAGGATTGATCTCACTGTCCATCAGTATCGAGTGGGCTGAACCAAAGAACCCTCACAAACAGGAGGATTATGAGGCTGCTGAGAGATACGTTCAGGTAATAAGGTATCTGTAACAATGAGACACTTCTCCCCCTCCCCCCAGTCTTGGACCCTCAGTTGTTGCTGGACCACAGCTTCCATCTGGTTTGATCACAAATTATATTAGCTAAGGAGGAGATGAGATACAAGCTATCGGTAATCAGGACACAATGTTGAGAAGGTCCACCATTTCATAAATTAAATAATGTTATAAACCAGGGGTGGCCAAGACTTTAAGACTTGTGGACTTCAATTCCCAGAATTCCCCAGCCAGGTCTTAAAGTTGCCAAGTTGGACACCCTTGATGTAAACTCTATCATGCACTCCCAGTCAGGCCTATAGTAGTAATTTGCTTGGTTTTAAAGCCAAAAAGGAGGTGTTCTTCTAATTAAACAAAATCAACAGAAAAATAGTGTGGGTATTCAGTAGGCCTTAGTATCTAATCTGCACTTGGATTATGAAATGTACTTGGATTGTGAACCTTTGAGTCACAGTGTGCGGACTCAATGGGCTTCTGGGAAGGGATGGTTTGAGGAGCTGTTCTTTTGCAAATAGGTTGGTTAATGTGTGTGTCACCCTTGATTTCTTGTGATCTCCTGCCACAGTTTTATGCTGGTTGGTTTGCTCATCCCATTTTCAAAACCGGGGATTATAGCGATCTGATGAAAAAGAGGATACAAGAAAGAAGCACTGGCAAATCACGGTAAGTGATTCAGAATTCACAGCATATTTTTCAGCTGAAGAAGTTCTCAGGGTAGCCTATAAAAAAAAATCAAATAAACCATCGCTCTCCACTGCCTTACCTCATAAAAGGAAAAGGAATGGGAGAGGGAAGGAAAAGGAAATCCAAGTGTCAGCTGTTAAAAATGAAACAGTCTTACGATGACCAATTGTATCAACTAAAGTGTGGGAAATGGGTGGGCTGAAGACCTTTCTGAATGCTTCTGAATGGTGGTGAGGAGTCTCCATGGAACAACCAAGCTGGCTTTGAGGTCACGGTATCCTCTTTTCTGGTGACCTCAAAAAGCTATGATGGACAAGAGAGTGGGAGAAAGATGCTGGGAGTTGGGGGTGAGGTGGGATGAGATGAAATGAAATGATGTGAGGAGAGGATTCTTGCTAGCAGAAACAGTAAACATTCATCTCAAAGGTGCTTTTGCAAAAGGCAACTGGACTATGGGGTTTTTTTTCCTTAAGAAAAAAAAAAGAAGAAATAAGAAAAAAAGTCATAGTCCAGTTGCCTTTTGAAAAAATACCTTTGAGACAACCATGACCTGGATCAGGGGTCCCCAACTCATACCGGGCTGCGGCATGCTAGAAAATGGGCCATGCGAACAAGTGAAGCCCCATCCGTGGGATGGCGGCAGTACGTGAAACCAGTACCCCTCTGGTCCGCAGAAAAACCTCTCTCCACCGAACTGGTCCCTGGTGCCCAAAAGGTTGGGGGCCGCTGACCTGGATGACTGAGAATCTCCTTAGATACTAAATGCTCATGAAATTTGTGAAGCCACAGTACTTCAAGAGAAAGCTAGTGTTGCTGCCAGTTCGTTTCTACTACAGCAGGGGTCTTCAAACTTGGCCCTTTTATGACTTTGTGGACTTCAACTCCCAGAATTCCTCAGCCAGGCCTGCTGGCTGAGGAATTCTGAGAGCTGAAGTCCACAAGTCATAAAAGAGCCAAGTTTGAAGACCCCTGTACTAGAGCAGAACCAGCAGTAAATCAACTCAGTTCCTGGTTCTGTTCATGAAACTGGGCATGTTCAGACCAGATTCTGAATGACCTAAGAATATCCTCTGTGGAAATGCTCTTGATATAAGATCAGTTTTCAGTGCCCTCCTTTTACCCTTTTGAGACCACAAAGTACCTACATCAGAATTTATGCTACGTTATAAATCAGAGTCCAGCTGATATAGTAATATATAACCTTGTCAGTCCTTTGTAATAAAACGTATCATGTAAAAACTTATTTTTCTATTTCCATGTATGTTTGTGTTATATGTGATGCAGGCTCCCTGAATTTACTGAAAGTGAAAAGCAAAGAATTAAAGGAACATATGACTATTTTGGTTTGAATCATTATACCACAATCCTGGCATCCAATTTAAATCTTCTTATACCATCCTACGATGCTGATAGGTAAGCTGCAAGCATGATTTTCTATTGCATTAAATTATTCACCGTCTAAGAAGTAATCCTAATAAAAACAAAATACAAAGTTAGCCATTTTTGAGGATGAAATTACTGGATTTTATTATTGCACAGTAACATTTACCATTATGTTATTTGATAAAATGAGAATCTTCCCGTGTTTTGAGAGCCCTGGTGGCACAGTGGTTAGATGCAGTATTGCAGGCAAATTCTGCCCACAGCCAGGAGTTCGATCCTGATGAGGGCTCAAGATTGATTCAGCTTTGCATTCTTCCAAGGTCGGTAAAATGAGAACCCAGATTGTGGGCGGCAATATGCTGGCATTATAAACTGCCCAGAGAGTCCTGTGAAGCACTATAGGGTGGTATATAAGCCTAAATGCTATACTATTGCTATTTTGAAGCAACTTATACATCACATGTTACAGGCACAAAGCTTATATGCTAGTCCCTGTTGCAGAAAAATCTAACATTTCCATAAGACTATGTAGATGGCTGGTTCTCAAGGAGCCGGAAACTGTTACGTATTGATCTTTGGTACACATATGTATTGTTTGTCTAATATAAAATAAATTTTGTGGATACCTCTAATACTTCCAGCATGTCTGTAAATGGGTATCATTTCTATCAAATAGGTCCTTAAATGAAATCCTAGTGCATAAGTGGCCCAACTCCTTATAGTTACAGTTGTCTGTGTCCTCACGTTTGCACTATGCACCTCACTGCCTAAATGATCAATACACAGATCCTGTTACTTGGGAAATCACTGGAATGTTAACTTTAAAAAGAAGTGCAAATACATAAAATGTTCTTAACACTCTGTACATTCAAACTAAGCATACTAGTGAAACATCTGGATTTACGCTTTGAACTGTTAGCAATTCTAAACTTGTCTTATTACATGGACACCAGTATTTTTGCAGATCACAGTGAATGCCAAAATCTCATAAGATTTTATGAGAATGTCAAAATCTCATGACATCTCATAAGATTTTGGCCAATTATTTTTTTGTTACTTTCATTTTTACTTGGTCCTGCTCCATGGACCATTTATAATATCCTTACAGACCACTAGTAATCATTGGAGCATAAAATTAAAAGCCAGTGTTTTGAAACTATGGACTATTTCAACAATAATTCTTGAAAAACCTACATAGTCTTATATATAACGCTAAGTTGTAAATCCTTTTAGAAGCCATTAAGTCTGGGTTCAAAACCAAACAACAACTTGTTTATCTCCACATTGTTTATCTCATAGTGATAAACAACATCTACATACTATTCAAAAAAGACAATCAAAAAGCCCAAAAAGAAATAAAAAGACTAAAACACTTCCTCACTAGCAATCAAAAACCAGATGAGCAGAGATTAACATCAAGATTAACATTAGATGAACAATCAAGAAGGAAACAATACCCCAATCAAGGAATTAACCAACTCAGCCAAACAAGCTAACAGTAAATAGCCTAATCAAGGAATCACCAAGATCCCTTCTGCCAACACTGACAGAGCAAGCCACTTGCATATAAAAAGAGAGTAAACCCATGCCCTTCTAGCACTGATGATGTTACCTAGGTGGGTAATGAGATGTCTACAAGAAAGCCACCAAGCACAGATAGCACCAAAGAGCCCATATATTTATGTTTGCTTTGACAGAGGTGTTGCTTCCATAGTAGACCACAGCTGGTTGGGTTCCGGCTCCTTTTGGTTGAAAGTGACTCCATTTGGCTTCAGAAGGCTCTTAAAATGGATCAAAGAAGAATACAATAACCCACCTATTTATGTGACTGAGAACGGAGTTTCTGAACGTATAGATGAAAGCTTGAATGATACCTGGCGCATACATTATTTAAAGAGCTACATCAACGAAGCATTAAAAGGTATGTGGTTTTCCTTCCACAAGCAGTCTCCAAATCCAATTAATCCTTCTTCCTTATCTCTATTTTCCCTGAAAGAGTGAGCATTTAACTAATTTTCCAATGAATGCATGTAACGGAGAAAGAACCTTTGGCTGGCATGGAGATGGGTTTTGAGTACAAAAGTGAGAAATTAAATTCTAAACCCTGTGAATGACTATGGTGAATGATATGGTGCAGAATTTCCACACTGCTTTTGAAAATTTCATCCCTATTGCAGATTTAGTTATTCTGCTAATTGTTTAGCATTGGAACAAGCTAGCTTAGTAATTGCTATTTATTATTTTATTATTTTTTAAATGCTGTATGAGTGTGTTAAATGCTGTGCATGGTGTGTAGAGAGAAAAAAACAACTGTAAAAATTTTTAGCAAGAACAGGTTAGCATTTGTAATGTTAACAATATTAACAATAACAATTTAAAATATATTATGTAAGGAGGCTAAGATTACTTTATCAGGACTACTATAATGGAGATTTTCCTGGAAAGGGAGCTAATTGAAACTAGTTGATCATTTGAGGTTATTTCCAGCTTGATGGCTTTGTTTTACTAAAGGAAGGAAAAGGCTAATGATCAACTACCTCTAATATATAATCAATTCTCTCCCTGACGAAAACATGAAAACAGCAAAATAGTAACCATATATTCACTGCCTATATTCAGCTATCCTTACTGGAAATATTGAAAATATTGAGAGGCACTTCGGTTCAGGTGCGTGCCAAGAAACCAGGAGACTGTGAGTTCTAGTCTCATTTTAGGAATGAGAACCAACTGATTGACTTTGGGCCAGTCATTCTCTCTCAGATTAACTCACCTCACAGGGTTGTTGTTATGGGGAAAATAGGCGGGAAAAGGAACATGGCATGTTCACCGTCATATGTATGTGTATGTGTATATGTTTATAGTAATAAAAAAAGGACATAGTGTTTAATGTATACTAGGTTATCTTTTAAGAGCTATTTTTTCAACACTTTGCATTAAGGTGACTCCCTCTGTATAACTGGCTCTAGTCTAGGTTTTTCTTCTGTGCTTGCTCCCTCAAGCTGAAGTTTTGAAAGCAGACCAGATGCTTACAGAGAGGCTGCAATCCAAATTATTCAGGAGTCTGCATTGTGTATGAGTTTGTAATTAAACCTGTATAAAACCGCACTGTAAAAATCTCTCCCCATCCCTCTTTTATATATAACAGGAGTTGTATTTGATGGTGTTGATCTCCGAGGTTATACAGTTTGGACTTTGATGGACAATTTTGAATGGGCAGTGGGCTTCTCTGAAAAATTTGGCCTGTATTACACCAACTACACAGACCCCAATCTAACTAGAATTCCAAAAGAGTCTTCAAAATATTACTCATCTATTATCCGCTGTAACGGCTTTCCAGATCCAGCTAATGGACCTCATTTGTGTCTTGAACCACAGCCTGAAGGTAGGTACTGTATATTAGAAGCAGAAAAGGACTAGCTTTAAAAGGTATGCTAATTTAAAAAATATTACTATTTTTTAAACTGTAATAATTGTACCAGTCTGGACACAGTTCTATATGGTAGGGGGGGGGGGAACGAGAGATTGAGATTCCCAGGAGGAAGTTGCAATGCAATGGTCAGCCAGTATTGATAGGAAATACTGTCATATCTGATTCTAAAAGGAACAGCTTAATGGACATCCCTCTAAAAATGCCAAAGCAAATTAGTCCACATCTATTTGTCTTTGATTTTGGAGCATCCGCAAGAGGAATACTCAAGAGAATAGCCTCAGGGATTGAAACTAGAATACAGGAATTTTTATTTTTACAACTATGAATCAAACCCAATGGGTCTTGTTCCTTATACATGCCACTGACAATAATGATCTTCTCTACTTGAGGTTGGTTTGAGGTCTGTTTTAAAATTACTAGGGCAATTTTTTACCAGCATATTTGGATGTATCAGTTTACAAATCTTACTATGATTACCTTTGTAGGTACTACTAAACCACCAGCTACTCGGCCACTTACAGTTACTACTAGTAGTCTGCCACCAAGCCCAACAGGACTGGAAGATATCAAGAAAGTGCCATTTTTGGGACTGGACTTGACTTCATCTGAGGCGGAAATAGCTCTTTACGTTCTATTTGTCCTATGCTTGCTGGCTATACTAGGGTTCGCTGGTTCCCTCTGTGCATATAAAAAGGCCAAAAATATTTTGAAAACAACAACATTTTAGCAATCAGGAATATGTTTTGCTTTATCATCTGAAGACTTTGAGCCATGCATTTTTGAAGCTCTCTCTATTCATCTATGAACTTTAAAATACATTATCGTAACAACATGCATCAATTAGCGATATCATTTTTTGCACCCAAGATAAAATCGCTTAAGAATTATACAATTTTGGGATATTGTTTTGCTGTGACTATGAAGTTAAAACTAGCACACTCTCAATGTAATGGGAAACATACATATGCCCCTGTGTGTGTGTGCAGCATAAAGCACATAGACATGGCAGGCTGTTTTTCAGGGTTTCAAGTTAACTCCAAATCTCATATTAGAAATTTTGGAGCGTCAGTATTTAAGCGCGTTTCAGAAAAAGATAAAAGAATTTATTTCATAACAAATAAATGGAAACAGGTCCTTGTATGCAAATGTAATAAAGAATATTACAGAAAAATAGTTAAGAATGACTTCACTACATTTGCCAAGTTTCGCAATTACTTCTGAGAATCAAATAATCTTAATAAGTACCAGTTGGAGACCTTTTGGCTTGCCTGTTCATTTACTGTGACACTAAGGCAACTTTTAATTCCACAGAAATCATAGCTTCAAGTTAACACATTCACAATGTCAGTGTTTGCTATGATGAAGACATACTGGATTTAGCCAGATAGGTGGTTAGTGAACTTTGCTTACACTTTGATGTGAAAGGGAAAGGGGCAGAATTGTATTGTTTTTCTGTGAAATCTGTCCATTTATAAATCAACCTCAATCCAATCAATGAAAGTTCCTTCATTCCCCCCCCCCCCAAAAAAAAACCATGCCTGGAGCAATTGTAGTCAGACTATACAAAACAATAGTTTTGCAGCTAATGGCTAGTGTTAATCCAGTCTTTACCTATGATAGCTCTGCATTTTCAGTGAAGGCATAAAAAGCACCTTTTTTTTGCGCTATGGGTAGCTTGCCTGCTATAGCCAGTTCTGCACAGTTTCCATGCCTTTTCTCTCAATTGTTCTACTGCACTACACTGCATGAAATATGTAACATGACTGAGGTATTTTAGCACAAATTATTAATAGCTAGGGTTGAATAAAAGAATCATTATTTATTACTTTTCAAGCAGCTGCACAATTTATTGGGACATTTGAGTTGGACTGAAACTGCAAGCATGTCTCTTTAAAGCGATAATGTCAAGCATTTAAGGACTTTAAAATCTCTTCCGAACACCAGTGGATCACATCAAGTCAAATAAGAGGCAACGAGAAAGGATGTTGGTATTGATCCTGTACCAAACAAGAAGGCATAAGAGAAAAGCGGGACATCTATTTTTGTATGTTAACCCCCTCCCTTTCTTTCTGTGAAGAGTTGAAAGCAATGGAGAGTGGGGCACATCTTATTTTATATTTGTAAAAAGACTGTGAATTAGATTGAACTGTTAATCTGAATGTGCTTTTCATTTTTCTGTTGTACTCTACATTTCCCTTTGATTTTTTCAAAGGTCTTGTTGAGGCAAGAAACATTAAAAATTAATCTGACTCTTCCTGTATTTCTGTTGCTATGTACAAATAAATAGTTGAACCAGAGCCACCAATGTGATACGATATAATTAGCGGTAACCACAGCAGCCATGTTGAATCACCAGACCCGGTCCCCAAATAGGATCCGTTTCCTTCCCAAATCCCCATTTATCCAAGTCAGGAAGACAAGTCGTCACGGGGATCATTCCACGGCTCTCTTTATAAAAAGTACGACACGTCAAAGAATGATCATGTGATGTACCAAGGATTTAGGGGGAAAAACTTTATTGAATGCTGAGAGATAAAAACTATGAATATTGGGTTGTTGTTACAGAAGCATTACAGGAAAAAAAAAACCTTATCCAATTTATTAGGATTACACTCTTCTAGGCTGAGTGATTTGTTTGGTATTTGGAGATGCCTACTTGCTCAAAGATTTATATAGGTAAAAAGTGTCTTTAGAGGACTGCATAAGTAGTAAATATAAAATTCTAAACGCTGATGGGACATGGGAGGATTTTTATATTCTTTGTTTTTGGCAGTAGTTACATTTGCAGAATCCAGCTGCACAAGTGGGTTAGCATTTATTCCACGTGCTAAGATGAGGAAAAAGGTATGATCCAGGCAGAATACCCATCCAAGCCCACTTATGCAGCAGAATGTTTTAACTGAAGCTAAATCAAATAGGAAAAAAAATATCAGTGATTTCTATGTACAGTTTACTCAAACTACATTTGTTGGGTTGAATTTCCATTCCAGGTATTATTGTCATCCTCTCCATCATCCTGAGTTCTCAGTCGGTAGATCTTGCCTTCTTTCTTAAACTCTTCATTCCGTTTTTCCAATACTCGTTTCCTAACTGCTTGTCTGAAGAAGAAAGAAATAGAGATTGAGTACAAATTCCAATAGTGGCAGAATTCATATCAATATTAACTCTTGATCTAATTTTTGTCTTTTTCATTCCAAATTTAAGGAAGTGTTTATGAGAGCCAGAAGACTTAACTTGTTCATAAAGCACGGATTCACGTCACAATGTATAGACTAGAGGTAGGCAACCTTGGCTCTTTTATGACTCGTGGACTTCAACTCCCAGAATTCCTGAGCCAGAATTCTGGGAGTTGAAGTCCACGAGTCATAAAAGAGCCAAGGTTGCCTACCCCTGGTATAGACAATGCCAGACTTATGACCATTTGTTCAGTGACCATTCAAAATTATAATGCTGAAAAATATGTACTTACAACCCATGCCCCAAGTTATGGCTGTTGCAGCGCCCCTAAAGTCATGTGATCAACATTTGGGTGCTTGGTGTCCTACCTACACTTGTGACTGCAGGGGTAGTGCAACTCCTCCCCACCCATCACCCCCCATCTATGCTTTTTTTGACTGCCCTGCCCAGTGGCACCCAGCAGCAGGACTGGGGCTGAAGTAGAAGAGTTGCTCCCACTGCCTTGTGTTCCACAGGTCCTGCTGTGCCAACTTTTGTTGTTTGATTCTCAGTTAATGACAACAACCAGGATGCAGGGATTGCAGTTGCTAAGTGATGCTGCCATGTAAGTCTTGCTTTATGACCGCTTCACTTAATTCTGGAAATTCCGGTTCCAATTTGTGATCATAAATTGAGGACTAATATGGTGGATTGCCGACTTATTTTCAAGGCACAAATGAACAGCTAGAATATGGAAATTACAAGCAGCTATTTACAAATGGTATTGTTATCATCAGAGACCATTTCCTGAGAATGGCTTAACTTCACTATTGAAGATGCAACAAACTAGGACATTATAATGCCAGCTGTTTCAGTCCATCCCATGAGATCAGACAGCATAGGCATACTTCAGGGCTTTACATAAAACAACTAGATAACCCATAATCTCTTGAATCAGAGATATTTCTTTATCAGATTCTTCAATGCCTTTAACAATGGCACAGCTAACATACTGCCTACACTAGAAAGATTGGGATGCATTCAGAGATGTATCTCCCTTGAAAATAGCCCAAGTTGAACTGTACAGTACAAACATCAGCACAGGAAATGTTTTATCACATTTTGTATTATGTCATACAATGTTTTATAAAATTTGCCATATTTCAATTCCATGGAAGTCATGGGTCCATGGGTACCTTAGTTCAAAAATTGCCCTATGAAGCACTGTTTTGCCTAGTTAATGGCTACGCTACAGGAATGAGATTTTTAATACTATGTAAAACACTGCCACCTAGTGGGATCCAGGGGATATGATTATTTTGTTAAGTGCATGCTCTTTCCAACAGCGTGTGCCTGAAATTCAGATGGCCCCTAACCCTATTGGGTTAAGATAAAGTTTCCTCTTTCCAGTCAACTATGAATCTAGGGGGCAGCGCTCATCTCCGTTTCTTCACTGAGGCAGCCAGCATTGTCTGAAGATGCTTCCGTGGTCATGTGGCCAACATGAATATATGCCGAGGTACATGGAACACTGTTACCTTTCCACGGAAGTGGTACCTATTTATATACTTGCATTTATAAGGTTTTGAACTGCTAGGTGGGCAGGAGTTGGGGAATGTAACGGGAGCTCACTCCATTGCACAGTGCTTAGGCCTCAAACCTGGGTTGTCAACATTCCAGTTGACAAGTTCAGCGTCTTTAACCGCCGAGCCATCGCGGCTCCCTTGGCCTTCCCTAAGGCCTTAAAAACATGCCTTTTCACTCAAGCATTGTATTTCCCATCTTGAATTGGCTTTCTGAACATGCCTGTGGTTTGGCCTGATTGAAAATAATAATAAAAAAACATAAAAACCCAATGCATTGATTTCTGTTCTTTATTTTTAATCCTATGCGGACTGCCCAGAACCACAGTTTGTGAGATGGGCAGCCAGATCAATTAAATAAATAAATAAACTAATACTGGTTTTTTTTAGTCTCCTGCTATATTTAGAGTTGGATTTTACAGTTCATGGAAAACCTAAACTAAACTTAAGAATAACATGAAGAGTCAAAAGAAACTTCTACATGAAGGGACTTTAAAGCCTGTCTGCCTTCACTCTTGTTTGTTCTTAAACTCTTCATAATTGGGAGAGGATTTTGGGCGGGGGGGGGGGGGGGAGAGAATCACTAGCAGCAACACGTTGCTACTTTCTCTACTTCATGAGTGGATCGGATTCTTTCCCTAATTTTACATCCTCAGGCTCCAAGTCCATTTCCAAGGACCGCCCTACCGATTAGAAAATATTTGGAGTTTGTGCAGAAAAGAGGAATCAATACTCTATTCTTGTCAGTTTCTTCAACTGACAGAAATCTTGATGGGTTTAGTAGGAAGTGTTTGTACCTGTTTGGCTCTGCAGTGCTAGGTGCTGAAGGATTTGAGTGCTGCTGTTGATGTCTTGCAGGAGGTTGGGAAGGAGGAGGGCTGGTAAACAAGAAATTGCTAATAAATCGCCAAACAGCTATCAGCGGGTAAAGGATTGTGCCAAGGAACTTCCATAAATCTCCACTGGAAGACTGTATGACTGCTGTAGCTGGCCTTCCTGCCTATTTATGGGGAAACAAGCAAATACCCTTTAGAAACTAGAATATTTTTTTTAAAAAAAGAAACTTTTTACTGTATTATGTATGTGTTTACTAAAAACGTATAACTTGTCTCGTAGTAAATTTATAGTTATTTATTGGGATCCTGCATATTTTTGTTTTCCTTTTTTACACACTTACAGGCAACAATACTATCGAAGCACTTGGAGCAAGTCCCAGGTCCAATAATTTTTTCTCGTAATCGTCTTTGGTAAATTCTCTTCTGGGGAACATTGTTGCCAGTGAGAAGTTGCCATATGTGTTGCCAACAATCTGTAACAACAGAACAAGCCAAGTTAATTTCTATTCTTTAGAAACACGAGGAAATATAAACATGCTGTTTCCAAGACAAATAGATTTTCATCCCACAACTGTTTTCAGAAGGAACTGAAAAAATTCTTCATTGACAGTAAGAATATCTGGATGCTCACTTGCAGTGATTGCTCAACTTGTATTAGTTTGGTTCTGTATTGCTGATATGTTCGGTAGCAATGTGCCTTAACTAATGTCCAATGATTTAAATAAATGATCCTTCAAAGCAGAAATTTAAGTAGTAGTATTAAAAAGGTTAATAGGTCCTGAATGTACTTTGAAAGAAATGTACTTTCTTTCCTATGTTTACCCAGTTTTTATGTTAGGCAACAATGCTTTTCTTATTATAGTACAATCTTTTTCCCACAAGGGGGGGGAGAGAGAGGGAGAGAGAGAGGGAGAGGGAGAGGGAGAGAGAGAGGGAGAGAGAGAGAGAGAGAGAGAGAGAGAGAGATACCAAATTTCAATTACATTATTGGAGCAATCGATGGGGTGGGTAGGTAGACAGGCTGTAATCATGTAAATATCATAAACACTGACTGGGATGCTTATGGGTTACTCACTTCTATGTTTGCAGTATGTCATTCAATTTTTAAAAACCCTCCTTATTAAACCTATTTCCTTAAAAATTTTAAAGGCAATAATTTGGTTCAAACTATTAATAGAGCTTCCATTTAATTATCTTTTGGAAAAAGAAGAGATGCGTGTTCACCTGTGCAGCAAACCGGTGAGCTTCTTCCAAGGGGGCATCTGAAGGGAAGCTATTAGTGAAAGAAGATCCATCTGGAAGGCGAAATTGGATTCTTGCTATAGCACTAGGGAAGATATTTTACATTAAAAGTCCAGATTTTGTAAACACTTCGTTTTACAAAGAACACCTTCCTAGCATTTAAATTATAGAAACACAGGTGGTTCTACAGAAAAAAGAGCTCATTGCTTAATCAACAATTGTAGAAGAGTGGTAGAATCCGGGATGCAGTCAAAAGAGGAATCAACCTAGACTCACTTGTGGCTATGTAGCAACTCTAGGCTGATTCCTCTTTGCACTCCACCCCCAAGTCCTGCCACACTTTCTCTTACAACAATGGAAAAAGAAATCTGCGAACTCAGAATAAACAAATTTTCTGCCAAGAAGCTTTATAGCCCTAAAGTAGGAGAAGAAAAGGAGACAAGCACTAAAATGAGAACTGGGATGAGGTTAGAATAACTGGCACTTGCATCCAAAGTTATAGGTTCTTGAAAAATGCAAAGGTGGTTTTGTGCAAGTTGAGAATACAGGGATTCGCAACAGGGCCTGAAAAATCTAATTTACCTTTTTTCCTTTTGAGACGTTTCCTTCCTAGCTTCCATTTCAGCTTGCTTAGCCTGAAGAGCAGCAGCTTTGGCAGCTTCTGCCTCTTCTTTTGACCTTGCAAAACGAGCTGCTCTTTCAGCACGATCCTTCACAAGACAAAAAAGGAGCCTATTACCATAACTTTCTAATACCAGCTGCAAACATCAGACATTGTGATTTTGATGTAAAAGGAATTGTATTTGAGTTAGATCCAGATCAAACTATATTTGGATAGATCCACTGAAGTCAGTAATGAGCAACTAAATATTATTCTTAAATCGATTAAATATAACTGTGCTCAAAGCACCCATGATCCACGTCAATTATCAAGGAACTATATTTAGGACCCATGGGCTGAAGTTTTCCTTGTTCAAGTAAACCACATGCTTGAATAATTACCATTGCAATTTGCTGCCTAATGCGTTCCCTAGCAGCTTTATCTTCAGCTTTTTCTCGGTTCCTTTCTTCCAATATTCGTTTTGTAAGTTCGTCTTCCTGTTTCCTTTTATATTCCAACATATCTTTCCCAGTTTTTCTTCTTTCTATTTCTTTTTTTATTTCTTTCTGAATAAAAAACAAAAGTTGTATTTTATTTACTGGACTTTACCTCACCATTCTATTTGTTTAATAAACGACAGCAATAAAAATGCAAAATAGAAACAAATAGCAGAGCTAAAACAGCTAAAAATCAAATATTAACATGAAAAAATACATTTCACAATTAAAAGCGTGGTGGAAGGGATGTAACTAACCTCCAGGACACAGGGAAATTAGGAGACAAGCCCATCTCCCTAGGAAGCACATTCCATAGCCTTAGAGCTACACAAAAGACAATGTGACAAGATGAGCCTCTAGTAGTAGAAGTGTCTTCAAAACAGCCCGTTTTACTAATCTGAGTATTTATTGATTTTGTATGGTGAGTAATGCTGCTGCTTCTTGCTGGGAAATCCTTGTGAGGTCCATTCTGATTATTAGTCTGAGTGATTGGACAATTTACAACAGTACAGGTCACCATTTGGACCTTTAAAGATTATTACCAATATTGTGAATTGTGGCTAGTAAGCAACTAATAGGCAGTACAGATCTTTTAGTACAGGAATCTGCTTACATTTTGTAGTAATTAATTTAAATTTAAAAAGATTAAAAACTTTAATCTTTTATGTAGTTCTAGCCCAATGCTGGGCCACATTCATAGCAGGGTTATTTCCAACCAACAAGTCATTCTGTGTGCATATCTGTGCCAGGGGGCACTGTAAAAGATGGAGAGTTGTTTAAATAGTGCCACATTAACAATAAATATTCTTGTTCTCTGGGAGAAACCCAGTTTTTCCACGTGATCTTTAGTTCTAGCTAAACCAGTGCACAGTCTATTTAAACATCTCCAAACCATCCATTCCTCCTCCAAATCTCCAGGCCACTTCTCAAGTGGTTCTATCCAATTATGAAGATGTTGGCTTGAAGTTTTCATCTTTTTAATTGGTTTTTTTTAAAAGTGAAGTAAGAATTTCCTTGGTGCAATCTAAAAAGCTCCTTCTTTATTTCAATCTTTTTGAAGGGGGTACTTGGCCAAATAACAGGTCTGTTGGATCATGCAACACCTTTCCATATTCCACATCTTGTGCCATACTCCTTCTACCGCCAGGCGGAGCTATTCCCATTAAGATACATAGTTTGTCAAGTAGGGTGGGGTACAGACATCCAGTAATAATGCAGCATGTATCACTAAGCACCCTATCCACCTGTGTATAATCTGTGGACCAGCCCCAAATGGGGCAGGCATACTCTCCTGCCGAGTAACACAATACAGCAGCAGCCATTCGTAGAATAATGGGGTCGGCATCCCAAGTAGATTCAGCCAGCTTATTAGAGTGTAATTTCACTACTTTTGGGGCATGTCCTAACAGGAAAGAAGGGAACCATTGCAAAACATTGTCCCCAAAGCTCAATCCTATCAAAGGGTCTGTGGGTTGAAAATATTGAAAGCCACTGTAAGGCCCCAAAGAACTAGCAAAATTGCATTTCCCCTATTTATGTGGCCCATCTCTAAGAAAAACAAATGGCCTTAGTACCCTAGTCTAAACTAATTCCAAATTAACACAAATCCAAAAAATTGTTGCAAGCAACAATTTTTGAACCACCTTGCCTGGGAATGAAATATCTAAATCTTGTCTAAAATTAGAAACCAGAAATGATACCCAGGTTAAGGGAGGGATTTTTTTAAAAATATAAAATTATAACTATCTCCTTTCATATACTAGAATACAATTTGGTGCTCAAAGAGACATTTAAGTATCTTTCAGAATCAAGGGCCCAGTCCCAGCCTGGCTGAATTAATCATCAGCAAAGGCAAGGGTCAAATAAGCAATGTAACAGGCCTCATTTCTCCACCTCTCCGCACATTTCAGAGATATTAAAATAAATCTGTGTTCTGCCAACTAGAGCACTCCTAGAGGGAGGCTGGCAATGATAAAAATCAAATTATATTCTACCTGTTCTTCTTCTTTTTTCTTTTCTTCTCTTCTCTCTTCAAGTTTTTGTGTCACTCTGTATTTTGAAGGAAAATAATAAGCTCATACTGAAACTTAATTTCCGATTAATGAAATCTCTTCTCAAAGTCACATCCAAATTTCACAATTCACCAGTGATAACTATGCTACAATAACTTAATTCCATGTGTTTAGGATGCAACATACTGACAAAAAATGTATGTTTAGGAAATAATGCAAAAACTTCCATCAAATTTTGTTCCTATGAACAGAAGGAATTCCAAGTGCTATCATATGCTATACGTATTTCTATTTTGTTTTCCAAGCTTTGTACATACACACATCCTTGTTTTTCCTTATAAAATTTATTTTCCAAAACTTGGCTTCCTTCTTAAGGATGACAATTCTGGAAAAAGGGTTGATACAAGTTTCATTTTCTTTCTGATTTCATTAATTTAAAAAAAAAAAAAATGTTTGTACAAATACAAAATGTCCTAATCAAACCTCAAAGATTCTAAGGCATACCAAACTTTCACTAAATACTTGCATTAAATAGTATTTAAAAAAACCCATACCTTTCTACTCTAGCAGCAAGATCATCCGTAGTCTGTTCTACCCGTCTGTCATCTTTCTCATTTGTCTGGACCAAATTTACTTCACCTTCTCATAAATGAGAAGTCCCATATTTAAAAAAAAGACAAAAATTGAGACTTTCGTTATAACAATTATGCAATTATATTTGTTAATATAATTGTCTATATCAATCATTTCTGGAATTAAAAATAACACAAACAGTTTTGTCTGATTGTGTTTTTTTAAAGAAATGTTTTATTGCATTATAAAATGTAGTAAAAAGAGGCCTAGTTCTTTACTACCATTTGCACACTAGGAAAGGTGTGAGGGAGACATACAGAAGGTTCGAGGGACACACAAAGCAATTAAAGGTTACTAACACAAGGAGGCAGATCCAATGGGTGATCAGGCTAAATATTAAACTTAATGGGATTGAATAGCAACGTCTCAGAGGAAAAGTCATCGATAAAGAAAGAGCTAGTAACACTTACCATCTGGAGTTAAACGCAATCTTTCTAGCTCTGTTTCAGAAGTTTCAGCAGTTTGTGATTGAGAATCTTCTGGGTTGCTACATAAAGAGGAGGAACATGAAGCAGAACTTTCTACCCCTTCGGTTTTTATTAAGTGCATCTAGGGAAGAAGCAAGTGTTGATATACATATGTGTTGCACTTATTTTATACTCCACTTATTACATTTAAAAATGTGCACTCTTGTTACACTTTAAAGAACAAAATACAATTCTTTTTCGCCTAGTATGCACACACTATGTCAGGCTATATTTCAAAAACTATTTCTAGTCTATGCAACATGATCTCTGCTAAATGTCTCAACTACAACTTCTATAATGCTTGCTATGAACATGCTGCCTGGAGCTGATGGCAACTGATATCCAAAATAATTGGAGGCACCAGGTTGCCTGCCCATGGTCTACTGTATTTACTAGACCAGGTGGCACTTATATCAACAGAGTTTCTTTTCTAGTAGGTTATTAGCCCACTTTTCCAAGAAAGACCTGACCACATAGACAGTGCAAATATATAAAATGGGGGATTATCTTAGGAAATCTGACCCTGGTAAGTAACTAATTTCAGAAAGGTGTATAGAAAAAAATAATATTTAAAATAATATATTTCAATATCACCTCACTATGCATTCAAGAAGTAACGGCAGGTAGTCCTTGTTTAATGACAATAATTGGGACCAGAATTTCTGTCACTGTGACATGGGCATAGAGCGCAACAATGCCACCTAACAGTTCCAGCAGTCCCTAGTTACCCTAAGTCAGGGGTAGGCAACCTTGGCTCTTTTATGACTCGTGGACTTCAACTCCCAGAATTCCTGAGCCAGCCATGCTGAGGGGAAAGGGAGAGGTTTCCAAGCTGAGCCATGCTGGCTCAGGAATTCTGGGAGTTGAAGTTCACGAGTCATAAAAGAGCCAAGGTTGTCTATCCCTGCCCTAAGTGAATACCCACAGGTCGTTAAGTGAGAATCTTGTGTGACCATGACTTCCAACTTCCTGCCGACTTCCCTATTGACTCTGCTGCAAATCACAATCGTGTAACACACAGCAATGCACCAGATCATGACCACAGGCCCATGGAGGTGCTGCGACAGCAAAAATTGCAAGAGCCTGTCCTAAGTACAACTCGTTCAGCATCATCATAAGTTTGAACAGTCTTTGAACAAGTGGTTGTTGACCAAGAGCCTTCTGTAATACTAAATGATAAGTAAATAAAAGATTATTTTCTCTTGACAACAAAAGCCAAGTGTGGAATAATTTATAGACCAAACACTGCTGCAACTAGCATGTATTGTGAGCAATATGTTAAAAATTAAGAGGATCTGAATTCTGTGTAAAGAATAAATTAATTCCACATGGCTTTTAAAGAGAAAAAAATTATTTACAGTGAAGTTTTCTTATTGTATAAAGGCTGAAATTATTATTAAATTTTAATCCTAACTATATATATAAAAACCCAAGGAGACAAACGTACCTAATGCTCCTTCCTATTTTTCCCACAACAACTGTGTGAGGTGGTCTGGGCTGAGAGAGTGTGACTGGCCTGAAATCACACAGATGGCTTTCATTCTTAATTCAAACTTAGAACATACAGTCTCCTGGTTTATAGGCCAGCCCTTGAACCACTATACCAAACTGGCTATCCAACCCAATGTATATCAGAAAGTAACAATTTATTGCAATAAATATTTTATTCCTCTGACAAAAGTTCTCACGACTCATTACCTTTCAAAGTTTGAATACAATAATGAATTTAATTGAATGCAACTAGAAAACGAAGAGTTTGTGTGTATATACTTATGTAGTTATATATAGAGTTTGTATGGCCACGAATTCACAAAATGTAATTCTTGACAAATAATGTAGGATTAAAAACAAAACAAAATAAATAATAGGCATAAATGAACCATCATAGCACAATGTAAAACAGCCCACAGGCAAAAGGACGGCATATTCAAAATCCTATATCAATTTTCCAGACAGCTTCATCTGATGCCCTAACCCAGTCCTTGGAAGAAAAATCATGTTTAAAGCCTTATGAAAGGGCCAGGAACACCTGAATCTGGAGGTAGGGGTGTGTGGGGGTGTAGGAGGGCTCTCTGTTTCAAGGGGCAGGGTGGATGCATCATTCTGCCATCTCAATTCTGCCACAGGACATCTACAGGGGTGATTAATGCCACCTCAATAGTATACGTTGATCTGAAACCCAACTGAAAAGGGTCCAGATAAACTGTTCAGGGCCACTCTGGAACTGTGAATACTTTTTTCATCAAACTTTCCTGGAAAGGGTGGCAGAGGCAGGACAAAAACTGTCCAGAACTGCTAAATTCAGGGATGGTTTCTTGAAGAGGGGCAAATCACTGCCTCAAGAACTGGCAGAACCATACCATTCTTAAATAATGTAATCACTACTGCCTGGATCCAACAACACATCGTCTTCTAGAGGGCCTTATCCAGCCAGGACCTCTTACATAAGGGGCCACAGAGAAGAGCAAGGCCATCAGAATGTGACCACTGCTGAGTCAGGGCTTTAATAATCTGTGTCAAATTCATGGTTGCCATGCTGGTCATGATCTTGAGGTTCCTATGACTTAGCAAAGAAAAACTGAAATTCCCCAATATGCTAAGTCTAGGGAATTCCGCTGCTAAATTAGCCACTACTCAGCAAAGAGACTAAAGTTGGCAGAAATCCCAACTGATCCCTATGCCCAACTTTAATAAGGCCTCACACCCTGTTCTGCAGAACAGCACTTTCGAATCCCACCAGAATCTCTTCAGTGACAATAAGTACTCTACTATCCCTGCCCAGGGGTTGCAGCTAAAGCCACACTTGAAACCAAGGTGGGCACATTTATAAGAGAGAAAGATTAACCAGGTTTCAAAAATACATACTAGACTACTATCAAGTCATGGATGGATAAGACCTCATTTAAATGCCAACTTAGCATTCAATAGCAACGGCTGAAAGAGTGGACCAGTAAAGTATAGACTTGTTACTGATAATGTACTTTCCATCTTTCACAAGCTTCGCATAATTTTTTTTAAAACAATCCTTCACTTTACTGAAAAAAAAATCACATCCAAAACTGTTTTACCTGTTTGACTTTATGAATTCTTGCAATCAGTTCTTCTGCAGAAACACTGCCAGCAATTACTTCAAGAGGTATTCCATTATCTCCTATAAAGAAACTAGATGGAATACACACTACTGGATCTATGCAATAACAGTAAAGGATAATATATTATCGTAAGAATAAACTAGAAAAGCAAAGAAAATGAGTTTAAAAGAAATGGAATTACTGAAAGGAAATAGGCAATTTACATTCTGCATACAGCAGACCTGCCAAACTTCAAAGGTTCTTCAAAATGTCATTTTCTGCTGTCTCCTAAAACTAAATAGACAGTTCAAAGGAGAAGCTGTACTTGAACCTTACTGTTTTTAACGCTTGCAGTCTTCCACATTTGACGACTGCATCATCAAAATTCTTATGCATGGTTTGTAATTAATTGCTAACCGTAACTTCTAGTCCAGTAGCCCATTTCCAACCACAAATGAATGGATATTTGAGGTGCTCAGAAGTAGGAAAAAAGGAAGTGTCCTAAGAATCTGGTACCAAAATATCAGTTGCCTCTGTGCACTACAGTTCATTTTTACTAATATTAAAGATAATATAACATTCTATACTGATACATTTAAATCTTTTATAGATTTTTAAATTAGTGGCCATAGTGTTGATAGTGAAATCCCATGAGTTATAATGGACAGTACTCAAATGTTTCAATCAACAGTTCATATAAAACTAGATCTAGAATTGTCGAGAGCAATAAACCATTCTGTAATCATTGGGATACTGTTTCAGAATCAGTTTCCCACATGATATGTAACTGTCAAGAATCCCTGTTTTCAGCAAACTATGGTTCTATGAACCCTAGCATGAAGCTAAAAAAAATATAAGAGAAAAATATCTGTGAGACTAAAAGGCTTTTATTGTGTTCCTTGACTGAAAACAATAAAGATGTATGTATGTATGCATACATGCATGCATATCCTGCCTTATAGTACCATCAATATATATAATGTTAAAACTACATAGTGCTAAAAGCTCTACCTTGAGGAGAACAAAAAACTTGAGGAAAATAGATAGAATGGTGAACAGAGAAGCATATGAAGCCATAAAACATGTATGCATTTTGTGGAACAGTACACCATACAAATGATACAAATGGGCTTCAAAGCATGATTTTAATGGAGTGATCTGTCAGTTCCAAGGCTATATGATGGCAAGTGCAAAAATTGTTTGAGGAAGCAGGGGATCTTAAAAATATAGCAAAGAAATAAGAGATATGCTAGACCATTGATTTTAGTTTTGTAATCATGTACTATGAATCTTTATAATTCTATGATGTTCAAAGGATACAGATTTGTGAGAACTGCAAACAGGCGTCACTGTGTAAGAGAAAGCATTTATTTACTATTATAACCATAAATACAAAGAATGGCACAAAACAATTCGATATACCATATTATTATCCATATTACTGCGTATTATTTTTGAGATTGCACCAAACTAGTTTCTTATTCTTTAGGATACCATACGGAAACTGAGAAATATAATGGTACACAAGTTACATAACATGGTTAATCCTAAAGTTTTCATTTATTATCTATTATAAACATAAGTAAAGGCTTCTTTGCTGAAAGGGCCATATGATTTTTCACCCAGCTAAGTAAGTTCTTTCATTTGATTTCAGTGAAATGAGAGGTAAGAATGGATCAGTTCATATTTTCCTCTGTTTGGTTCTTCCAGTTCCCAAAGTATGTTTGTCAAAGTTAGATTCACACGTCAGTTAATGTTACTGCTTTTTCCTTCTCTTTCTTCCATCATATTTCCTTTCTCCATTACTTATTTTATGCGAAAGAGCAAGAAACTATATCTTATATAACTAACTATTCCTGTGGAGGGAAGGGTTGCTGAGCTATCATGAAAAATGAATTAGTATATGTTTACCTATAAGCACATATACAGCTTAACGTTTCTCCATTCTAAATTGCCTTTAAAAGAGAAAAATATATTTAGATTCTAGGACAAGAAAAGTCCTGGAAAAGTGGGGGGAAATGTAAGAAAAAGCTTAAGGACACACTGCTATAAACTGTGGGAGAAAAGTTCTACAGATGATCAGCCTTCGTATAAGCATTAGGGATTTTAGTGTGAAAAGTATCAGCCAGATCTTAATTTGGCTGATGGCCAAACAATAGGAAAAATATGAAGTGAATTATGTAAACTATATTCTTAATACCTACTTGTACAAAATGTAATATTTCCTCCCTGTAAATTAACTTTGTTTCCAAAATAGCTGATTAGAAAGTATTTGAAAAATAAAACATTTATTGAGAAATAAATACAAAAGATATTGCCAAACCTTTGGGTATCAATTTTAATAGCCACAAAGTCATCTGTTGCTTCCTCAGACACTTTTGCATTCTCCCAGCTGGCAGCCATTTCTGTGGACTGTTCATCTTGCCCTATGAAAAACATTTAGTTTCAGAGATGTAATTATAGTGCAATTGCAAATTGCAACATACCCCACATACAAAAACAAAAATTATTACTTTAAAAACAGGAATGCTTACATAATTCCAAAGTTGATCAAAAAAATCAAGGAACCTACAGATAAGGCTCTCATATATCAATTTTAAGAAACCCAGACTAGACATGTCACAAATGGGCAGTAGATGCAATACCCAGACAAACAGCTCCAGAATAACCAAATTAAGAGAAGCCTGGATAAAAAGGGAAAATAAGAATGAGCATGCTGATTCCATATTTCCATCTCAGTAATCATACTCTCAATTTTATGATGAACCTCTGAAGCAGGAGGATCTCTTTGATCTATAGAGGTTCTTTATTGAATCAAAACACTTCCTCTTATTTTAATGCCGAAACATTAAACTCATCTCAGTGCTCAAATAAGAATGAATCCAGTGTGATTGTTTGAAAAGAATTACACATCCCACTCCTCTTTGACCACTACCACGTTTGAAATCTGGACAAAGTAATGATTTTATTTGGATAATATATTTATCACTTGTTTTACTATGAGATATATGGTAGAGGATATTCTTTATACTGGAGAAGAAAGACTTCTGGGGATTTCCAAGAGTATTGGAAGGAAGTCAACAGGCTTATTTAGCTGCAGGAATTGAAGGACCCTGAGAACAATAATTGTAAAAGGAGAGTGAAAAGGTTAGGCTTTCTATGAACATCAAGAAAATAAAGGTCATACCTACTGGAAAACTAGAGGATTTAGGATAAATGGTGAAATGTTAAAAGTAGTTGACTGTTTCAGTTTTCTAGACTCTAGAAGATTATGGGTATACAAGACATCCAAATAATAATAATAATAATAGGCAAAAGATATTGGGGGGGGGGGTACCATGTAAACTCATGAAAGACCCTGAGATTTCATCCAAAAAAACCTGAGGCGATCAATAGATAGTGCTGCACATGAATGAGAATTATTCCTTGAATTATGATGCTAGAAGAAACGGCTTCACATGCCTTGTATTGTCAAGAGGACCAACTTAATACCAGAGGAAATCAAAGCTAGGCTTGAATGTTCACTAGAAACAAAGATCATGAAATAAAAACTATTATACTTTGGCCACATTGTGAGGGCAGATCCAACTATGATAAATACTTTAATACTGGAGAAGGCAGAAAGAAGGAAAAAAGGCAAATAGATGGGGTGCTAGAGTGGTATAATGTAGGGGTATAGGGGTGCACTTGGTATAATGCACAGCATAACCTGTGGACAGCTGTTATCCATCAAGTCACCAGGAATCAACCAATTGGAAGGATTTGACACAGTTCTTACACTAAAAAGGAGGAACAATGAGAATATTTATTATAAGTTCTTATTTTATTTTCAAATGAAATGGTAGGTATAGTTTTATCTCCTCTCATATAATCTGTTATTTTTCTTTTCTGCATCTAAAAGAAGTTCTAAACTTCAAAAACTTTAGATCTGGGATAGCTTAAACTGATTGAGGCGAATGAAAGCTGAGGTCCAAAAATGCAGAAGGCATTATTACTAATTTAATCTGAATATATTATTCTGGAATTATATTGTAATATGACTATAACAGCACTCTCTCAAAACAGAGAGCAATAAGTTCCTGTGGCAGATTTTCAGGAAAGAATATTGAGATGAGATTTTATCGAGAGAAAAACTATATAGCAATTCTAGTTTATAAAGCTAAATCACATAAACAATATGCAGCATGTTCTATTTAGCTAACCAGAACTGGAAAACCAAGATATATCATTTAATTCAATGGTTTAGCAATTAACTTTCCAGTTGACATTGAGTTATATGCTAGGATTTACTGATTACAGTACAGGATAGAAATATAGAAAGGGAAAAAAGTCCATAGCACAATGAATTTTTGTTGCTATTTAATTTTAAAAAATAAAAATAGTGCCAAGAGGATGTTTTAATCTTGTCAACAGAATAACTAGCATCATTGATTAAATTAAAACATTTACCTGATAGCAACAGGAAAATATGTGGGGGAAAGCCTAATGCTAGAAGAGATACAAGCTGTATACTCAGAATTACTACCCTAGAGAAAACCAGACAGAAAAATAAAAAGCTCAAATGTATCATAGTCCCCTAGAGGATATTCCTATGTGATGTAACATGCAGAACGCATGCAGGAATCATATGATAGACAGTCAGATTAATGTCTATATTAAAATACATTGTTTTATATACTTAGAATTTCTCACTAGACCATAAATGGTTTCACTTTTGAATTAAAACAACTAGCTGTAGGCTGTAAACTGAACAGTGAAATAATCCAGTTAGTGAAAATACCTTTAAATTCTTTAATCTGTATTAACTATACCATAAGAGATATTAATATCAATGTTCAGTTTAATATTTAGAAATTGAATTCACATTCATTTCTAAATAGCTGAGAATCCAGTGACTAGGATAGTATTTTTCAGGTACAGGTTTACAACTGCTGCTTCAGCACACAATAATTCTACCATTTTGTCAGTGAAGAGAAATGAATAAACTCCAACAAGAGTACTGTAGCACAATTATTGTTTTCCTGGACCGATTCAGCCTGAAGCACAAAGCACATCTTGTTTAGTCCAAAGACCTTCTTCTTGGCTCCTTATCTTAACTTATCATAAGAAAATAAGAGGCCAAAGAGTATTACACATTTTTAAGCTTCTTCATGAAGATTCCTGATATTCTTTTCAGTTACAGTGAAAGAATTTTCAAAACATATTAGAGAACTTGAGAAGAAAAGAAATTAGAAAGGAAAGCAGATATTTAATAGACAGGAGGTGATTGTACAACTGATAGAACAAGGTTGCTGTTGTTTTTTTTAGTATAAGATGAAAGAAAGCAAAAGTAGCATTAAGACTATGGACCCGCCAAAGATGTGCTAGATTTGAGGTAGCTTGGGGAATGTCAACCAGATCAGTATGTCTTCGGATACATTCAGGATAGCCACTTCAGTTTAATCCACTAGAGCAAAAGTGCTAGATTTATTATACTTGATAAACTGGCTAGTTAAACTTGAGGCCGATTTTGGAAACAGTAGAAAATTCCATTCTTCTAATTCACTGAAGCCCAAGAGTTGAAGGGCAAATGTAAAGAGAAAGTATGGAACACCACATTCCAGCTTTGGAAAGTGGCAAATTAGACAAGGTAAGATTTTAAACCCAGGTGTGTCTGACACCTCCTCTCCCCACCCCCCAAATAATCAGATTTACTATAACGTGAAGCACTGTCAATTTTTAATCTATTCAATGTCAGTGAAACATCAAAGGCATTTTGTTTCCAGCTTATGCTGACATTGCAGGCCCTCTCACAGAAAGGTCAGAAAAATAGGGAAAAAAGATTCACACCAGCATTCAGCTCAAAAGTAAACAAACACACCAGGACTAAAACTAAACCTTGTGCCCAGTGACCAACCCAGATTGGATCCTACAACATTATCCTGGGATATGTACAGTATATTTGCCTTCATTCATGAGTAAACATACAGTTACTAGGAATAAGGGGATTAATAAAAGACACCAGATCTAGAATATTAGAAAGAAATGGAGAACAGAAGGAAACTCAAATGGCAACTCTAGAAGGCTCTCTGTGGAGGAAACTTGAAGAGAAAACATGCAAAAAAGAAATCAGGCACAAATAGTTCTTTGGATGAAATTCCTGGGCTGAAAAAATAATTTGAAACTAATGCATGGCAGCGGTAGTAGCTTTTACTTAACGGTAGTCCTCAACTTACAACCACAAGCGAATCCAAAATATCTGCTGCTAGTTGTGACAATGGTTAAGTGAATTTTGCCCCATTTTACAACCTTTCTTGCCACAGTTAACTGAATGACTGCAACTGTTAAGTTAGTAATACAGTTATTAAGTGAATCTGGCTTCCCCCATTGACTTTGCTTGTCAGAAGGTTGCAAAAGGTGATCACCTGACCCTGCAACTATCATAAATACATACCACTTGCCAAAAGTCCGAATTCTAGTCACATGACCCATGGGGATGCTACAACATTTCTAAGCGTGAAAAACGGCCATAAGTCACTTTTTCAGCACCCTTGTAACTTCAAATGATCACTAAAACCAGGGGTAGGCAACCCGTGGACTTCAACTCCCAGAATTCCTGAGCCAGCATGGCTGGCTCAGGAATTCTGGGAGTTGAAGTCCACGAGTCATAAAAGAGCCAAGGTTGCCTACCCGGGCACTAAACGAAAGGAGGTACGTTGAGGTCTATCCGTACCATGTTTTTCCTTACGTTTGTACATTAGAGAAATATATGCAAAATTGCAATGCAATTTTGTTGGCTGTTGCTTCGATCAGCGTTATGTCGCATTCAACAACCCCTAGCCATCTTAAGTTACTGAGGACGATGCACTACCTATGCTTTTCTTGCCTGATAACTCGAAAAGCGAAACAGAATTAAAGAAGGGTTGTTGTTGTTTTTAGCACCCGGATGAGACACTCTGCTCACGGGCCGCAGGATAGACTGAAAAGTTGACAAAAAGTCTCCCAAGAAGGAACAGCAGCAAACCCTTGCCGAGTAATATGCCAAGGAAACGACACGGGGGGTACGGTTGTGCAGTTAACGGAGTCAAGGTTGACACAAAAAAACCAGCTTGGACAGTTTACAGGCCGCTCCATCCGGAGGCGACCAGGTTGGCAGAGGCCGTGAGGAGAAGCGCCGGAGGCAGCTCTTCAGCTTCCCCCCTTCTCTAAAGCGTATTTCAACGCAACCCTCTTCTCCGAGGCACAGGTCCCTTGCCACCCACCCGCTCACCCACCCACCCAACCGGGCAGGGCTTTTCCATTCCCTCAGGGAGGAGGCCCAGCGTCCCTCGGACGACCCAAGCGGCTCCGCGTCGGATTCCCAGGGGGAACAAGAGCGCTGACGCGGCGCTAATCTACCGCCGACGGGCCCCCGTACCTTGCACAAACACCACGAAGACGGCGCTGCGCTGCTTGGCGGCGGCAATGGCGGCCGGGATGGTGCCAGGGAACCACAGCATAATGGCGGCGGCGGCGGCGTCGACTCCGCACGCAGAAGACGAACGGAGGGGGAGGAGGGGAGAGAGTGAGAGAGCGAGCAAGCGAGAGAGACGGTGCGCGCGCCCCTCGTCGCTCCGGCCCCTTGACCCTCCCGCAGTCCTTTTGCCTCGTACGGGCGCACGCAACGTCACAAACGTCACCCTCGCTCCGGAGGCGGTGACTCTCCACTACTTCTTCCCCCCCCCCTTTCCCTCAAGAGGCGGTCGGCGCCGAGGGCGCAGCCGCACCTTTAAAGCGCTGGGTGGAAAGAGTAGGCAGGCGAACGAGGGGAACGGGAAGGAAGGTCCCGTCGCGGAAAAGCCACGCTCTGATTGGGCGCCGAGGAGTGTCTTGCTGAGGTTTAGCAGCAGCGAGTAAGGCGCGGAGGAGAGCCCGGTGATTCGAGGGTGCTGGATTAGTCCAGGGTGTTGCGTGAATTAAAGCAACAACAACAACAAACTTAAATTAAAAGGATGGTATTGGGCAAACGTATATAGAATATTGCAGTTCTAGTATGTCCTAGACCAGGGGTAGGCAACCTCGGCTCTTTTGACTCATGGACTTCAACTCCCAGCTGACTCAGGAATTCTGGGAGTTGAAGTCCACGAGTCATAAAAGAGCAAAGGTTGCCTACCCCTGTCCTAGACCTAGAGCCACTCTGACCACTTTTTTGGAAGAAAAAAATGAGCAGATTTCACCGATACCTCGTTTCCCACGTATTCGGAATTGGAGTACCACGGAAAGTTATGCAATATTGCACAATAGTGGTTGAGGCATCAAGGTTAAAACCAGGAGACCAGTGAATTCTGGGCCAGCCTCGGGCATGAAAGCCGGCTGGGTGACTTTGGGTTAGTCATTCTCTCTCACAAGGGTTATTATTGTGGGGAAAATAAGAAGAATGGTACCAAAACTATAATTCTCTGGGGATTATGGAATGAGTCTTCCTGCATTTTAACATAAAGGCCCTTTGAGCAGTCTCCAGTCTGAATACTAACCAAGTCAGCTAGGTTTTCCTTTGTGCTTGCAAAGCTTAAAAGGATTTATTGAGGTGTTTCTGTTATCTCTGGTGGTGTGTGTGCAATAGTTTATCAGAAGTGTACATAGAAGTGAAGTTAAATATTTTTATCCATTATTTTAACTTTCTAGCATTTCAGATGGTAGGAGAAGAGTTGGAGGTTAGCATTCATTAATGCTTCAAGAAAGTATGATGAAAGTTATGTATCTTTTGACAACACAAGTCCGTTTGCTCCTGGAGAAGCATGATTTCAGTTATTATTTGTCAGAAAAACTGGTCACTGAAAGCACACAGCCAAACAAAAATAAAACATCACATGAAAACAGATGATAAAAACATTATTGCAGTTTACCCTTATTTTGCTACATTAAATTATTAAAATTAAATTATTCAATGTAAGTAGCACATTTACTTTTTGTTGAATCCTGACTCTAATTAAACTCTTCATTTTATTTAGAGGATTGCCTAATCCCATCCCAGGATTACAGAGTTGCAGCATTTGAGTTCCTCTAACTTAATAAATATTGTCAGTGTGCAAAGCACCCACTTTGATGAACTTTTATACATTGTTATTATATGGATGAGAGTTTATTTATTACAGATTTTATATATCGCCACACTCCAAAATAACTCAAGGCAGTTTACTTACATATAAAAGCTTAAGATCACAAGATCCTCCAATTATATCATGAAACTATGAAAGACATGGTACCAATCGAAGACAGAAAGTTTGCAAAATTACAGATCAACAGGAGCAGCTAACCATAGCCCCTGCCAAAGAACAACCTACCGGAATCGGAAGGCCCTCTCATTGCTATTTTTATGAGTGCCACCAAGTTTGGAGCCATTGGAATGTGGACCATTCCAAAGGCCAGGCCAAACCTCCCCCCCGCCCCCCCGGCCCAGTTCTTGCATTTTCCCCTGCATTGGGCAAACAGGATGGACATTCTATTTGAAGGAGATTGTCCTGGAGATATCTGGAACTACGCTGCATTAGACTATGCTGCATTAGACTTTTAAGTCAAAACCAGCATTTTGAATTGTACCTGGAAAACTTAAGTTGCTGTCCTATTTATACAGACTTTCACCTACTAACTAAATCAGACTGTTGCCATCTGTAACAACTGCAATTTTTGACTGGTCTTCCAAGGCTGGCCCATGCAAAACAGAATGCAGTACAGGTAGTCCTCGACTTACAACCACAATTGAGCCCAAAATTTTTGTTGCTAAGTGAAGCATTTGTTAAGTAAGTTTTGCCTCATTTTACAACTTTTCTTGCCACAGTTGTTAAGTGAATCATTGCAGTTGTTCAAGTTAGTAACACAGTTGTTAAGTGAATCTGGTTACCCCATTGACTTTGTCAGGTTGTAAAAGGTGACACCAGGACACTGCAACTGTCATAAATATGAGTCAGAAGCCCCAAGCTTCTGAATTCTGATTATGTGACCAAGGGGCTGCTGCAACAGTCGTAAGTGTGAAATACGGTCATAAGTCACTTTTTTCAGGGCCATTGTAACTTTGAAGGTCATTAATGAACTGTTGTTAAGTCGAGGACTACCTGTACTTCTGCTTCAGAATTATTAGCTATAAATCACTGTAACCAAGATCATAAATATCCACCTTCCAGTATCTAAAAATTTGTTAGAATTGCATGAATCTCTCATTTAATTTTTTCCCCAATCTAATTCAGAAGTGAGTTAACTCAGGGAAAGTTTTTAAAGCCTCTGGTATTTCTGAAAGTAATAGTTTCCATTCAGTTGACAAACACCCAAATAGGTCAAGTGCTAAAATTTACTTCAGAGTTTAAAAACTAAAGACTCTGTCATGCCAAATCAAGATAAAAGTGAGCTCATGGACCTTATTCACAGGGCCTAGTCAGTTCTAATCACTGTAGCCCTCAATGACTAACAAATGTTACTGCACCTCTCCTCCCTGATGTAACTTAAACTTTTACTGATCACTATACAAGTTGTAAAAAAAATAAAGAGCTAGTTTGCTGAAGAGGTTTGCGATTTGTGCCTAGGAAAAGTTTGCCTCTTTTTCTGATGGAACAAATAAATTTACTAACAAAGAAAATATGAATAATAGAGTTAAAGAAAGAGCTGATGAAAGATTGCAATAATGCCCAGTGATGTGACAGGCCTTACAATCCTGTTCAGAGGGGAGATAGCTGTCTTTGGTCATGTTTTAATTTGTATTGCTGTATGGAACAGGATTGGGTTTAATGGCCTCTAGGGCTCCTTACAGGTCCATGATTTTATGAAAATGACTGCTACTAATGTAAGACTACTCTAATTGTATCTTTCTCATTTTCTTCAACAGCTGTTGTCTAGAGGGACACTACTTCTGATACTCAAAATAATGGTTTTTGCACCAGAGTACACGAGAAACTACGGATTAGCCAACATTTTAGTCTACTGTGTTGTGCAAATCCAGCTCCTAAAATTAACATTTAGCATACTATGAAAAATTGAGAAAAGCATTATTAATTTATAATCATAACTAAGGTACTGGCTGTGATAGAATCAATGGCTGGAAAGAAGGAGGCCCTGATAGATGGATTAAGAGATATTCCAACTTGGATACCATTGGTGTGAGGTGGGACCTAAGCCTAGGACCTGTTCTGGTTGCTTTGTGCCTGATGCTGGCTGCCCTATGAAGTGGTGAATTTTTCTTCACTTGGGGGGCTTTAAATAAAGACTGGATGGTGCTGCTTTAGTGGATCCTGTATTGAGCAGGACACTAGATGAGCTGGCCTTTTAGATTTCCTTTTAAATCTTGATTCTTTGTCACATTAACAATTATCATGATTAGTAGCTTACGTTTTATGAATGTCTTTTCAAATTCATCCAACTTAGTCATCATTACACTTTTGGGCAGTTAACTCAAGGTTTCCTCTCTCTGATCAGTTCCAGAGCCAGTTGTTCAAGGACACAATTATCAATATCTAGTTTTACTGTTTTTTCATGACTGGAACATGTTTTTTTTTTCATTTGACTGAAAGTTCTCAGTTTTATTACATTTTAGTTTTGCTATCATATGGAAACCATGGATGCATATTTTTTTAAAAAAGTATAGGATATTGTCTCAATCAACATTAGCTACTGTATTTGGCAGATTTTAATAGGATTAAATTCATAATTTAGGGATACATCAGTATGAGATTTAGCCAGTATGGTTAAAAGTGTCCCACTGAATTTATTAAAATTTGTTTCTAAATATACCCTTGAAATTATTGTAAAGGATTTGCATATTTATCTTAAGACACATTTTTTTCTAATTTAGTTTTCTAGAATTGTGGAGTAACCCCCAATTTTAGGTTGGTTAGAACTTCAAGCATATATCCTTTCAAGAAATAAATAAAAATGATGTACAGGTAGACATTGACTTACGACCACAATTGAACCCAAAATTTCTGTTGTTAATTGAGACATTTGTTAAGTGAATTTTACCCCGTTTTACGATTTTTCTTGCCTCAGTTGTTAAGTGAATCACTGCAGTTGGTAAGTTAGTAACCCAATTGTTAAGTGAATCTGGCTTCCCCATGGACTTTTGTCAGGTCACAAAAGGTGATCACATGACCTTGGGACACAGCAGCGGTCATAAATATGAGCCAGTTGCTAATCACCTGAATTTTGATCACATTATCATGGGAATGCTAGAAAGATCGTGCAACTATGCTGTTGTAACTTTGAACAGTCACTAAATGAACTGTTGAAGTCAAGGACTACTTGTAATCTACAGCTTTCTTATGCTATCCTTTTTATTCCTGCAGAAATCTTCTATCACCATAGGTGCTTCATGCTTAAATGTCTTCAATTATCTTTCTAAAAGCCACATACAAGGCTCAAAGGAAATGTACCTGTTTTCCATAGAAATAGGGATAGAATATAACTAAAGGATAGACTATAGATTAAGAGAATATTTAAGTATACATGTGATCTTGGCTAAAGGGCCTGATATCCACTTGCAAAGATTCTGTACGAGACTTCATAAGCCTTCTGTGAAATCCAGAGCAATACAAAGATTTGCTTGATTCTTACTAGGTATAGCTAAGTTACAGCTTAAGCCAAATCTATAAATGAATTAGCCATTGCAGTTTGTAAATAAGTTCATGCTGTGCAAGTCCTGCACAATGTAGTTTATTAAACAAGCTGTGGCATAATGTGATATGTATATAATGTGATACATATCTTTTGATATGTGTGTGTGTGTGTGTGTGTGTGTGTGTGTGTGTATATATATATATATATATATATATATCATACTGTAATATATAACTTTTGCCATGTTCTCATCATATGCTAAATAAATAATAATAGTGTGAAATGTAAAGGAGAACTGCTCTTATCTGTTATTTTTTCACACAACCAGATTTTTATTATATTGTACTCCTTGCATCTAAACTACCATTTCCAATATTTGTAGCTGAGGGTTGAAATGAAGGGTCCTTGGTGCTCTCTGAATTTGGTTGTTTTCTTGCAGATGTCTCATAACCTAAACTAGGTAACATCATCAGTGATGACATTGCTTTAAATAGATGAAATGCTTTAAATAGATGAAAGTTGCAAGCTTAATTGGGATTTACACAAAAACAGACATCATGCACTCCAGAAATTAAAATTAATGGTTGTATCGTTTCTCATGACTTTTTCTTATAAAATAGTAAATGTCAATAATAGATTGTCTGCCTTAATTACCTTTTTGGTCTCTTAGGAAACAGATGAACAAGTTTAATTTGCTTTCAACTGAAGGCTGAAAATATATTCTAAGTTATTTCCCTTTCCTAAATTAATGGGTATTTGATTATAATTAAACAGGTTGTAAAAAGAATAAATTATCTCTAAAATGTATCTTAATAAAGTTAATATGAATGCAACATTGGACTTAACAGGTAGTTTACTAGACAGATAGAAAGACAGAATTGCTATTTTTCTTTTTCTAACTTTTCTGTGCATTATTCAAAGAGTGACTTTTGTAAAGGTGACAAGGCTTTAAAGACTGACGTTACCTTGTTTGGATAATGAAACATCTGCACGAAAACAACCAAGCTCAGAGAGCACAAAGTACCCTTCATTTTCTTTTTGAAATCACTTCTCAAATCTTGGTTTCAAGGGTTCTAGCAATAACATATACTGTATATAACATGTATATAACTTTCTGCTCCAGACACCTTATGTGGCTTATCCCAGACCATTGGCATGTTAACTATCATGTTGTACTACGTGACAGATGGCATCCAGTGATCCTAGTGTGTGTTTTTGGGAGTATGTATTTATCAATTCCTTGTAATTGGCCAAACTAGCTAAGACTGCAAAAAGTCCAAAACACTTGTACATCTGATTGCCTATAAATCATCCTTCAAGTAGGTTCTAGGGCCTAATATAGGGCAAATAATCATACCTCCTCCAGTTGTTTTGGGGTACAATTTCCCAGAATCACAACTAGCATTGTTAATGACCAGAATTTATGGGAATTTCAGGCAGGCATTTGGATTGTACTAGAGTTCCCATGATGGATGTAGCTTAATCAATGACCTACAGCTGATTTTTTACTGTGTTTCTATTATATCTACAACAATCCAATCAGTGTCTAAAATAACACATTTTTATTAAACTCATCTGTAAGACTTCAATTTTTGTTTCTGAATAGACTGAAGTTCTCCCACGAGGACCTGTACGACACAGCTCAATAGTTAAAATACTAATAAATAATTAAAATCTTTCACATTTATAACCAAACTATCATTAGATACTTGACCCTTTCCAGTGAGGCTCCAACTCACAAGATACCAGTTTTGAACTAGTCTTTTTTAAAACAGCACTCCAGAAAACGTATATTTGTAAACATTTATTTTTTCCCCAAACTTGCATCAGCACACATTGTACAGCCTTGCAAATTATACAGAAATTGAAAAAGGTGTCTCCTTTATATGTGCAATGAATCGTTTGATGTCCAGTGATCCTCTACAAATGATGAAAAAAAAAACATATCTAAACCACTTAAGAAGTTTCCAGCACTTATCAAATGTGATCACTCTTACAGTAAAAAAAAAGTAAAGAAATAAACATATTGATGGGAACACAATTAAAGTGCAAACTTTTTACCATTTGGAGAGTCACCTTTTTACCGTTAACTGAAAACTACAGGGTTCCAGTTAAAATCGTTGGTGATGGTCATTTTTGTTCCTTTTTAATATTTATTCTGTTGGAATAGAAATAAGATGCTCAAAAGTAGAATTTATTGGCAGCTACCATTCACATTTCCTAAAGAAATCTAGAAAGGGAAGGGGTGGAGAAGGTCTTCAGTAGTTACTGTAGGACTCTGTTGTCTTGGGAGAGGAAGAGAAGGGAGGGGAAAAAAATCAGCTAATTTCTTTGCCTTTTGCATATTGGGCTAGAAAGAGTGTAATTCCCTTGAAGCTCTTCTCTCTTTCTTTTCCGACCCCAGTTCCCTGCTCTTAAACGGAGAGAAGCGTGCTGGCTTTATACAAAGGGATTACAAAATGCAGGTAAGAATATGGTTATTCCTTGTGAATAAAAGTTTGGTGTACAACAAAGCTTTGGATCTGGTACAAGAATTTGGAAATACTGTATAAAACAAAAGTATTACAAAAGGGGATCTTTAATAGCATTCATTACAGAAGGCTGACTGTCCGTTTTATCTTATCACAGCTGTGTTTTGTAAGTTGATGATTTTACTTAATTTTTTCCCCTGTATCTTCTCCGGGATCACTTGAGTTTAATTCTTAAAAGACTTTACTGGTGTCTGACATCCAAGGGGTTTTATGAAGACAATAACAAAAAAACAAAAAAACAAAAACATAAACATCAAGCCAATCAAGTAGAAGAGAGATAAGGACATGGAAGTAATAAAGGCTGAATGTTCAGTGCCGTAACCGTTACTGAGAACTAGCTCTTTCCAGGATGTGAAAGTCGTAATGTTTCTTGCTTGTTCTCAACCTAAACTTGTTCAGTGAGTTACTTTGTTTCTTCAATGCATTTTGGGCTGCAGACATGGTGGGAAACGTTGCCAGAACTGTATATGTGGATGCCAAGTCACTAAGTTTGGAAGGTTCCGTGTTTACGCTGCTATCTCCACTCCCACAGCAGCGATGGTGGTGTTGGTGTGGCTGATGCACCTGCACCAATGGAGGGTCTCGTAGCCATCGAATCTTGGCACCAACTTTAAGAAGTTCCACAAACAATTTTTCAGCTTCTACACGAGTTATTCCTTCTGGCAGTTCAGTAATTTCCAAAACTTTTCCTATAACTGAAGGAGAACACAGGATTTAAAATGACTGTTAGGAGATGTAGTATATTGGTCCTTTTACTAAAGAGTGGCCTAAGTACAAAACTGTGCGATTGCCTGGCAATTAAAATACTGGATTTGTCCTCAACCTATCACTATTCCAATTTCAAGATTTGAAAAAGACACCAACTGATGCAGCAGAATTGCCCAAGAAAGACCACTGCAAGTCAGCATGAAAAGGAAGGTATAGACAGTGAGAAATAGAAGCTGGTGAGAGAAGGGGATGACTCTCAAACGTATGAGAAAGTACAGAAAGTATACCTATTCACTTAAGGTCAAACTTGCCCCCTCCTGTTCAGGGAACGTAGATTGTCAAATCAACTAAATTCAATCAATCACACATCTGGGGATCATTATGCTTGTGCCAAATAAAATTTCAATTTCTTAATATTACCCTAGTGACCCAACCTAACATACATGTCAATTCATTTTGGGCTGGCAGCATGCAAGTTAAGAACTACTAACATAATCTGTATTCATCTCCATTATTCCTACAGAGCAGCATAAAAAAGAAAGAGGTATAATATACTTCAACAGTTGCAATAGTTGCATCACAAAGTAATACCAGACAATGAGTTACATGCCTGGTTCTCCCGCACCAAGATCAGCTGAAACAGCCTTTTTAGCTGGTTTTCTTCCTCTATTTCCATGTCTGTTTCCTGGTTGACACTAAAATAGGAGTGGGGTGATCGAGATGGGGTCAGAGAGAGAGAGAGAGAGAGAGACAGAGAGAGAGACAGAGAGAGAGAGAGAGACAGAGAATTCAGATACATGTACACAAAAAATTGACCAGGAATGATATTTCTTCTACTTCCCACATACATATTTTCCAACCACAAAGAATGAAGATTGCCACATGATCAATCTTAATGGAGCCATTTAAATGATATATTACAGCTTCTTGGAAAGAGATCTAGCACACTGTAACTTGAATTCACGAAACAGTGCGATGCTTTTAACTGTTTCATATTTTAAGTGTTAACTATTTTAAGGACTTATGTTTTATTTGTTATTGTTACCTGCCTTCAAAGTCCTATTGGCAGAAAGGTGGAATATAAATAACAAATCATTTATTCATTGCAATGTAATTAGCAATTTCTGACTCAGGGAAGCAGCTGATATTTGACAGAGGTTTTTTTTTTTAAGGCACATAAATTTAGATTTACAAATAAGTGCTAATTTATGATGACCTTGGTGATCTCTGAGCTTAGTTGTTTGCCTGCACATGTTTCATTACCTAACTAGGTAACATCATCAATGTGATTGTAGGGTTTGCTCCATGTTTATATATACAGGTAGTCCTTGACTTACGACCACAATTGAACCCAAAATTTCTGTTGTTAAGTAAGACTTTGTTAAGTGAGCTTTGCCCCATTTTACAACCTTTCTTGCCACAGTTGTTAAGTGAATCATTGCAGTTGTTAAGTTAGTAACCCGGTTGTTAAGTGAATCTGGCTTCTCCACTGACTGCTTGTCGGAGGTTGCAAAAAGCGATCATGTGACCCTGGGACACTGCAATTGTCATAAATATGAGTCAGTTGCCAAACATCTGAATTTTGATCATGTGACCATGGGATGCTTCAACAGTCGTAAATGTGAAAAACGGTCATAAGTCACTTTTTTCAGTGCTGTTGTAACTTTGAACAGTCACTAAATGAACTGTTGTAAGTTGAGGACTACATATAGTTACTTGCCCTGCTAGTTTTGATGGCAGAATAGTTTCCTCTTTGGTGGTTCCCTGATTAGAGAATTGTTTTCTACCTGACCATTTGTCTAGTGTTGATCTCTGTTTATCTGAATGTTGGCGGTTGGAAAGGAGGAGTTCTGGTCTTTTTTTGTTTCTTTTCTCTTTTTTTTTATCATCTCTTCTGAGTGGTTTGTAAAAGTGGTTTATCTCTTATGTGTGTTTTGATGGCTGATTTGTCCGACTGCCAAAATTCCAGGAATTCCCTGGTATTTTGGCATTTGGCTTGGCTTAAGATGCTAATAAGCTACTGGTTGAAACTGTGGTTGTGTCTGTCCATGTGTTATGGGATTAAGAGTTTTCATCATGTTTTCTGACAGCTACTGTATGCTAGTGGTGTTGGAGAAGACTCTTGAGAGTCCCTTAGACTGCAAGGAGATCAAATCAGTCAATCCTAATGGAAATCAACCCTGACTGTTCTTTGGGAGGACCAATATTGAAGCTGGAGCTCAAATATTTTGACCACCAAAGGAGAAGAAAGGACTCCTTGGAAAAGACCCTGATGTTGGGAAAGACGGAAGGCAAAAGGAGAAGGGGATGGCAGACGATGAGATGGTTAGTGTCACTGATGCAATGAACATGAATTTGGGCTAACTCTGGGACACAGTGGAGAGCTGGGAGGCCTGGTATGCTATGGTCCATGGTATCACAAAGAGTCAGAGATGACTTAGCGATTGAACAATGACAACATTTTGTTATATTCTGTTTGGTAGCCTACTGTAAAGAAAGCCCTTTTTCGTACCTGTGGACCTGCTATGTGCCCATGTGGCAGAGAAGGATTGTACTGCAAAGGCTGGCCAAGTAGAGGATATCTGGCATCTCCTGAAGAAATACACAGAAACAAGATAATTTAAAATTCAAACACCAATGCTATTTTATGTTAAGAATAGGTAACTGAAAAATTAAAGAGTATTTTGTCTTCTTAAAGATTTATTTTTAGCAAAATTTTGCAGAAATCTTTTATTTAGGGAACATTTCATCTTAAAAAAACAAACAAAACCCAACCCTGCATCGCCAGCACGGTGAAGTACTACATAGGATGAAGTAAAGGAATTTAATTTGGTCTGGGATCACAGGGCAGAGTGGGCTAAGTAAAATAAAATATATAATTCTATAGTGATTACGTTGTAACATGTAGGCTACATGAAGATACCTTCATATGCAAAAAAGACATGACCCAAAAGAATGTGATAGAGATGCAAAACCTTGTAATCAGGATTGCCAGCTCCAAATATTGTAAACTCTCTTTTAGGAAGTCAAAGTTAATCAAAGTTAGCCGGGTATATTAATAAAGAGCTGATCAAATGATGTTGGGAAAGACCGAGCCAGGCAGGGGGAGAGATCTCAAGCAAGGAATGAGGCTCAAGTCCTTGCGTACTTGCAAGCAATCTGGAACTGATTCCCCTTAAGCTCCATAGACCCTCATCTATCTGTTCTCAGCCAAAGGCTGCTAGTCGGGGGAAATTCCTGTATAATGCGCAGGATATAATAAAGTGGTAAGCTTGAACCTTACAGGTGTAGGTCTGGTTACTTTTGCCTGACAATAAAGACTTCAAGAAAACTACAATAACCCACTGAAGTCTGCCCAATGGTCAGTGAGGATGCTAAGAGACCCAAAAGTGTGGAGGCAAAGGTTACACACACACACCGATTTGACCCTTGTGGTAAAACAATTAAAAGTCTCTGTGACACAACATTATTATCCAAAATTCATAAATCCCACATTGCTAGCAAATAAGTTGAAGCAAGCTGTGTCCTTACTTAGCGGTTGAATGAGAATACCAATGGGAAAGCAAAACTTTCTTTTTTTTTTTAAAGAAACAAAATGCAACTTCCTAATTAGGTTTTAAAAGCCGTAATAATGCATAATTCAGTATTTAGGAAATGGGAATTCTTACCTTGTCCTGGAACGAAATGTCGTGAGAATGGGGGCACAAGAGGAAGAGGTGTTAAAGTGGGACGGATGTTCTTCATGTTTGAGAGCTGAGTTGGTGCCGGTGACTGGGCTGGAGATGTGGCAGGGCTACCTATTTGTGGACTATGTTGTAGCTGTTAATTTAATGAGAGAGAGCGAGAATACACAATTTTGTCAGAGCATGGGAAAAAACATGCCTCAGCTATCTAGTTTAAATAATCTTCGCTGAGTACAAATGATTCTGTGATGTGTAACCCTGTTGAACTCTCACATTTAGCAATTTCTTGAAAGGCTGATTCTCCCTTCCTATAGTTAAGAGGCATAACATCAACCTAAGTGACGTGAACAGAAAAACATTCTATTTCTACACATTCTTGGATACTATGTAAGGATCCATACTCTAGAACTCTATTAATCTTCTAATCTCAGTCAATGTAACCTTCTGTTAATTTTCTTACAGTACTGGACTTTAGACTTCGATAACTTTCTTAATATATCTTGGGGTGCAGGATGGCATTTGAATTATGGAAAACTCAGCCCTTCCCGGATCCAAAACCAGAGCAAATTTCCTATTTGAATTTGAATTTGATCCTTCCTTCAATATCTAAAAATCCAGTCTGGATAACAAACATTCGAACACCCTTGTAAAAGGGATGTTTCCCTTCCTGAAAATATCTAGGTTTTCCAAACACAGGATAAGTTATACCTGTGGGCAACTCTCCAATGAACCAAACTCTGTTGATTTCTGCCCTCTTTGATGATCGCAATAATATTTGTTCTGCTTCCACTGAGGAGGGGAATGGGGCCGAGGCTGAGGATTATTGGGAATATTGAGCTGCATCATTACCATTCCTCCACTGGGTGGTGGTACTACTGCTGCAAAACAAGATTGGAAAGAAGAGAGGTTAGTATTTCTCCTTTGCCATTCTGAAAAATCTAAGCAAATTTACCTTTAGGTTGATGTTATCAATCAAGGCCTTGCGCAATGCTCTGTCAATGTCAGACAAGTTAAGAGCTTTTTGATTCTAATTCCTGTGGTTCCGTCTAACTGTGTTTGCCCGCAGACAAACAGTTTGTTTTAGAGTATTGGAGGGACTTTGAAGGAGAGTTGGGGACAATGGGAGGGCAGGGTGAAAGTAGTTCTTGAATAAACAAGAGTTGGAAGGACCTTGGAAGTCTTCTAGAATCTAGTCTAACCCCCTGCTCAAGCAGGAGATCTCATACCAGTCCAGAAAAATGCTGTAATTATTTGTAGCTGATCTGGTGCACCTGATTCTAAGTTTAGGGATTTGAGGTAGTGATAAATGTAGGGGTATGCTTACTTTTTTCACATTCATAATTTGCGTTAATGTTTATTTAAATTTCCCATTGGACTACTAAATGTAAATAGTACAGTACATGATATTTGTTCTGTTCTTCCCCCCTTTATTAACTATATTGTTGAAATAAAGAACAAATATCTGTGTGAAAGTCAAACATTTCAAGGGTTATGTGTTTTCATATGACTATATTCAATGATTGGTATATTTTAACTATCCGCTGTAGAAAACTTGAATAAACTCTAAACCCATCGTTTAGAGTCTATAATAATTGAATTCTTGCCCAATTTGAGTACTTTTTAAAAATTTGATGCTGTTATGAGTTAACAAACTTAAGAACAGAAGGCCTCCCAATTGGGAGAAGAGTTTGAGCTCTTGTGAATGCAAATAACACTAAATATAGCCCAATACTTTGGGCCTTCTGCTATGGGAAACTTGTAGGACTCCACTTTATCGTGACTTTATTAATCAGAGGTGGAGGAAGACAAGGCAACTTTTAACTGATTCCCTCCCCCCCACCCCGTTCTCTCTCTCTCTCTCTCTCTCTCTCTCTCTCTCTCTCTCTCTCTCTCTCACTCATACACACACACACACACTTACTTCTTGAAAAATTGGTTTACAAAACTGAACAGATGGCTCAAAAGAATTACTATTGCTGGAACTCAAACACTTCCATCAAATGGAGGCCTTTTGTTTTTAAGACTGCTTATTTAATTAAATTAAAAGTTAATTTAAAAATCTGTTTTTGGGATTCTCATACAGCAACTTTAAAAAAAAGTGCTCAAGTTAATTACGCAAGAATTCAATTATTATAGAGTCCAAACGATGGGTAATTTTTTCCAAGTTTTCTACAGTGGATAATTAAAATATACTAATTATTAAATATAGTTATACGAAAACATATACTCCTTTGAAATGTTTAACTTTTTATCCCACAGATATTTGATCTTCATTTCAATAATATAATTAATGAAAGGGGTAAATATAACAAATATCATGTACTGTACTATTTTTTTAGTCCCTTGGGAAACTTAAACAAACATCAATGCAAATTATGCATACATACAGCTACATTTAACACTACCTCAAACTCCTAAACTTAGAATCAGGCACACCAGATCAGCTACAAATGACTACAGCATTTGTCTGGACTGGTATACGGTCTCCTGCTTGAGCAGAGGGTTGGACTAGAAGACCTCCAAGTCCTTTCCAACTCTGTTATTCTGTTATTGTTAGGGAGGATCTGGGAGAAATCTGTCTTTGTTGAATCTTCAGATGTTTAGTTTGATTTGCTCTTTATTGTTGAAGTGTGGTATTATCACACCTAGATTGAAAGAGCTCTCTGAGGTCTTGAAGCTCTTGCTTTTGGACTGTCCTAAGTATTTAAGCTTTAGCTTCACAGTTAGTGCCTTCAGGCTGTAGTCAGGTTTTAGCTCATCTAATATTGAACCACCCGCTCTTGCTTTTTTTCGGATACTATCAATGTAGCAGTAGATGGCGATTCCACCACCTTTTGCTTTGGAAAAATGTTTTCAAGCTCTCTTCTTTCTGCCCTCTCCAAAAGACCTTTTATCCCAAAAGCTGTCTACGGTCCCCCCATCAATTATACTGACAAACTCCCTGACACTTGCAAAATGCTTTTTTTTTTAGTATGCAGGAATAGATGTGAAACTTTTGTACCATGTACTGTTTTAAGCGAATTTTAAGACCATGTGTATAGTATTTAAAGCCAATAAACTGTTATTTCCTCATTTATCATTAGATTTATATCCTGTGTTTATTTTGTATGCCTCAAAGTGATGTTGTCAAAGTAATAATTTAACAACTAACCAGCTTGTATAATGTGAGATGTATGATGTAATGATGGGGATGACTCAGCAGGGTCTGTGTCCCTTTAAGAGCCTTTGTATAAAAGGAAGGCTCTGCTACTGTGTTCTTTCTCTTCCGTTTCCTGCTGTAATTGTGGTTTGTTGGATCCTGCTGTGTTAACACGTGTATGTATATTATTCCTGGTGTATGATATTGTAGATAGTGTAAGATAAACCACTATTTAATACAAACCATTGTTTACTGTGTTTACTCCTGGGTTATCTCAGCACAATAAGACTGTGCACACTCTGACAGATGTACATAATGTTCCCAATTTTACCCCAGGAACCAGTGAGATAGGCTGGACTGGGACAAGCCTCCTTTCATACCTAAGGGAGGACTAGAATTCACACTTTCCCTGTTTTTAATGCAGCACCTAAATCACTGCATCAAAATGACTCTCTTCCAATTCTTTGCCATAATGCACTGGTACAAAAATGATTTTTTTTTTTTAAATCTAATTAAGTGAAGAAGAATGGATTAATTTGTTAGTGTTCTATTTTCACACCTGCACACTGTTGTCCTTGGAGCTGTTGGGAATTACAAGGTGATGTTGTTCTAGGAAACTGTATCTGCTCTGACCCTGGAGGTTGAAGATATGCCACTGAAGAGCTGCAGCAGATTGGAAAGGGGGGGGAGGGGAGAAAAAAAAGAACAATAGAAGCATATTAAATCGCAACATTCATTTCATCCATAATGCTTTAAATAGATGAAAGTTGCAAGCTTAATTGGGATTTACACAAAAACAGACATCATGCACTCCAGAAATTAAAATTAATGGTTGTATCGTTTCTCATGACTTTTTCTTATAAAATAGTAAATGTCAATAATAGATTGTCTGCCTTAATTACCTTTTTGGTCTCTTAGGAAACAGATGAACAAGTTTAATTTGCTTTCAACTGAAGGCTGAAAATATATTCTAAGTTATTTCCCTTTCCTAAATTAATGGGTATTTGATTATAATTAAACAGGTTGTAAAAAGAATAAATTATCTCTAAAATGTATCTTAATAAAGTTAATATGAATGCAACATTGGACTTAACAGGTAGTTTACTAGACAGATAGAAAGACAGAATTGCTATTTTTCTTTTTCTAACTTTTCTGTGCATTATTCAAAGAGTGACTTTTGTAAAGGTGACAAGGCTTTAAAGACTGACGTTAATTTAGTGTATTACAGTGACTTGTTAAATAATAATAATAATAATTAATGTAAGGCACACAAACATCAAAGTAATCGTAAATGTTGAAAAAAAACCAATATAGAAATATCCTATAGACAAGAATGATTATAATCCCACTGAAAGTTAAAGTTTGGATCACAACGATTTTAAACTGTTTTATTCTTCTCCTACCAAAAAACTAAGATGGGCCAAAGAGTTATGGAGGATAGCATTGCATATTTTTCTAGAAGATCCTTTGTAGTGTGCCTTCCTTTCCTTCCAAACTATGCGATATCAACTTGTTTTCAACACCTATTGCCATATCTCCAGCTGCACAGGATAACAGAACACCGCTCCTTAAAATATTCTAATAAATCATGACATTTGAAATTTAAATTCATTTTAAATAAATTCATACATTCAGAATTTCCTTTTTTTTATCTTATAACAAGTTTTATTAATTTTTCAATTTTACATCCAAATATTTAGAAAGCAGCGTGGTGATTGGGTAATCAATAGTCCAATAACAGAGTCTTTCATATATATCTCAGGTTACATCATTGAAAGTTCCCTCTCTATTTCCCTTAGTTATTATATCACATTCAAGTTAAAACATTTCTAATTATAGCTCAATCAATCAATACATTTGTCAATATATTTTTAGATATACATATCCAAATCCTGTTTTTACGTTTTATCTAATTTCAATTAACATATTCCAATTTAGCCTTTAATATCCATAATATTTAGACTTCGGGTAACCCAGAATTTCCTAATTTCATTACAGAGAATAAGATATCTTTTATAGTCACAAACCAGCTTCCATATTACAATTCAAAATTATAATCTAATAGCTAATTTTCATTCCCCTTGTAAGTCTAGGTCCTAAATATTAAATCAATCGATATCTTTAAAGATCTCCTTGGCTCATTAAGTAAGATCTTCAGCTCTTCCATTATCAGTCAACCAAAAAAAAGCGGAAGAGAAGGAATTTCCCATTTTTAAATCTAACTCTAGCTTTCTTTTTGTGCCAAACAGGCTTCCATACCAGTGCCTTTAAATCCTCAGATGTGTCTTCCTTCATTCCTACACGTGTTATTTGAATCAAGGGAGAACATCCAGTTATCAACTTTTCAAAGGAACTGGCCCCTTTGTGATCATTAGGTTGTTGCCCTAATAGTTCAAATCTCCATGTTTGATTTAAGATATTTGTTGTTGGTTCAGTCTGGTCTTCTTCTTCTTCCAGTTTCGTCTGGCTAAAATAAGAGGTCATGTCCGGAGTTATAGTTATTTTTGTTGTTTGTTTGTCTGGGTTGTCTAAGTTCTCAATATAATGTGTTTGTTGATCTTTAGCGTCCTCCATCTTAGTGTTGCTTTCTTCAGTTTCTGTTGCTTTTTGAGTTGCAGGTTATTTTATTGAAATCAAAGTTTGAGTGTCAAAGTTCTCAGTAAGTTGTGCTTGTTGTTGTGTAGGATCCTCTTTAATATTAATTTGTTCCTCTTCAGTTATTTTTTGGATTGTAAGTTCATCAGCTGGAGTCTGGGCTTCAATTTGTAATTTTAAGGTGACATCTTTATCTTTCACTCTAGAGTTCATTAGCTCAGTGGCTTCAAGGATTTTTTCGAGTATGAGTTTATAGTTGAGTTGTGGATAGAATTCCTTCATTTCTATGGTGATTAGAGATAGTCCTTTAGTGGAGGCTATGTTTAATTAAAGTCAGCAAATGTCCACCTCCACTATTCCTAGAAGTTGTTTTCACCACCCAGCTGTTTCAAATTCTTATCTTTTTTAGATAGTTCGAAGGACAAATCTAGGGAGTAAGCAAGCCTCACAGTCAAAGAAATTCACTTGCTGTACCAGGCTTCGCCACAAGATGTCCCCAATAGCATATAAAATCTTTTTTCCAGAGACCAGTTAGGCTTTTATCCAATTGAAAAACAATTTTTTTTCCCAACTTAAGAAATAGATAAGGTAATAGGTCCCTGTAACAATAGGAACTTTTGGGACCCCAAAATCCAAGAAGTACAAGTCCAGTTATTTAGTTGTTTAGATTGGTTGTTCTTTTCTTTTCTTTTCAAAGCTTTAATTTCCCAAGGTAGGCAGACGCCACTATGTTAAAAGCGGGGAAGAAATTTCAAAAGGCTTTCACAAGAAGATAGTTGGGATATAGGAAAGGTCTAAGGTCTAAGGTCTCACCCAAATCCTCCGCAGTGCTTTCGTTGTGCTTGGTAGTAATTTTGGCTTTCGGCTGGCACGGCTTAGTGATCGGCCATGTTAATGGCCGATCTTTTCTCCAACGGTCCAAAGGAGCTGCCTCGGATCAAACGGAAGGGCTGCTGCCCTTCCGCGATCTATCGAGGGTCCTCCTCACGGTCGTCGCCCCTCCAGGGCGACTTACGACCCTTTTCAGGGTCGCCCGACGAAGGGAACCGGGCGGCAGAGAGAGCGCTCTCTCCGCACGTCCGCCAGCACCGCTATCTGGAAGCCCAGAATTCCCTTTTTTAATGGAAGATTTACTTCCATACCATTAAGGGAAGAGGACCTCAGAGTATCAGCAAGGTCAGGAAATAGACACCCAAGGACTACTAGAATTCTATTATGGTAGGAGATACTTATAAAACATTGAAACACTGATGTTCTGAGATTCTACATCTGTCTTCCCATGTTTTCTTGATGGAGCTGCAATCCTAGCTGTGCAAATTACAATCTTCCACATGATGGCACAAAGGAAATGATACAGTCAATAATAAAATTTGATTTTGTCGAAGATATTGAATAAACTGCACTTAATCACTAGGTCTATATTTGCTGACTCAGGAATTCTGGGAGTTGAAGTCCATGAGTCATAAAAGAGCCGAGGTTGCCTACCCCTGTGCTATACAAACCAAGCAATTTTTTTCTTCCTAGTATTTTCCTATAAGTTCAGGATCTGCTTTTTTTCTGATTAAACAAGAGTTTAATTGGTTACATTGGTTGTCACAGGAACTAACCGGTCAGCTTGTTGTCCAAGCTTAACATCTTGGGCAGTTTTCATATCTAAAGTAGGACTAGAACTCACAGTCTCCTGGTTTCTAGCCTGATGCCTTAATCACTAGACCTTAACCACTAGAACTCTCTATTGCACAAACCAAGTGCATACAATTAGGAATTTCTCAGAATATATATAATTTGATGAATGAATGAATGAATGAATGAATGAATAAATGAATAAATAAATAAATAAATAATAAAGCCTACTTTCTCACCATCCATCCCCAACTAATCCTGTTCTGTAAAGTTTCACTGGAAGAGAATACTCATTGTCATTACAGACTATGACATTAAGAATACATCCATCAGTATTTTTATAGTTAAACTAAACCACCGAAGTAAATTTCCCATATTTGTTTCATTATTAAAAATTACTGAACATATAAAACTATAAAATATTTATATTAAGAAATAGGAATGAAGTCAATGCACTTTAAATATTTAAGCAGGAATATGTACCATCCTTTAGGCTTGTAAGCATATCTGGAGTTTGAGAGCATGTTTTCAGCATTCTCATAAAATGTCTACAACATGTAGTATTATAGCTATCCACCAGAACACTAAATGCACTAACTAATGAGGATATGTCCTACCATCCTTCATCACTCTTGTCTTTTTTTCTGGCAGTTGAATGTAACTCTTAATACCATGCCACTGCCACAGTCCTTTTAAAATTTCTAAGTATGCCCGTGGGTTTCACAGAGGTCAGAAGAATTCCTGGAAATTAAGATGATGCTTTGCAATGTGCAGTTTTCTATTTCTTTACATTACGGAACTGAAAAATAAAAACTACTCAGCATCTGGTGCCTTTTCCTAATTTGGGGAGCAGGGGGCAAATAATATTGAAAAGCTGATATATCGACTGTTCTGCATCAGAAAAAAAAATCCCTGAAAATAACCATTTTTTTTAAAGATGGTAGAACTTTTTATTCACATTCCTAAAGAACAAAAATACCCATGTCTCAATCACACAGAACAGAAATAGGAACCTTCTGCAGATTCCAGAAATATGTTTATTTTAAGAACAAAGAACACCCTCACACATATTCATATAATGGGTTAAAAAAGTAACAACAGACCCAGAATTCTTCTCAACGCTTGCTTTAGAAATGAATTTCTGTCCATACATTGTTTGGCATTGTATCTGAATTAGGATGCCTATCTTAATGGCTCTTCTAAAAAAAATAAATCAGAATCTTAGCCCAAGAACAAAGTCTGCCTTAAGAGGCATTCTTACTGAGATGGGAACAAGCCAGCGATCCCAGCTGAGACGCCATATAATATAAATCTAGACAGATTTCTTGGTTTATTTAGCCATTCCACTAACATGGAAAGTAAAGTGGAAGCAATTGGGAGCCAACACCAGGACGTTCTCTTGCTCATGGAAAATGGCTTGCAAATTAAGCTAAGCTTTAAAAAAAAACTGGCATGATTCCCATATCCTGCACAGTAATTTTTTTTCTTCTCAAACCCTAGCTCATTATTTGCACCATGTTCCAATTTCCCCCCCTTCTATATAGCTTTACAAATTCCCAATATAGTTTTCTTTGACTTTAGAGAAGCACTATCTCACAGCAAGGAGTGACTCACTCCTATTCCCTGACATTAGCTGATTTAACTATTCTGTGATCCTTCTGTAGCACACGCGCATACACACACAACTTTTTTTTAAGAAAGATCACATTCACCTGCTTGGCAGTGCAGTTCACCACTTCATTTATTCTCAACAGTAGAAAGACTGAGGACATTACTTGAGGTTATTTGGGCATCCATTGAGAAATAGGGCAGAACCTCATGTATTATATATAAAGCAGAGCAGCAAGTCAAGGTCTTTATACTGTGGAGAAGGTGAACTTTTAAAAATAAATAAGTGCATGCATCCACTGAGGAGTGCATTGGAAGCTGATAGCGATATCACCAGAAGGAGTCCAAGAATTTTTTGAAACAAAATAGATGCATTTCAACCAACAGAAGAGGCTTAATGCCCTTGTTCTGCTGATAATTTCTACAAAAATCTCAAAATGTTTTTGTTTCTTTGGGGTTTCAGCTTCCATGCATGCCTCATACAGGGGAGGAAAGAACAGATTCATAGTTTCCCATCCCAGAAGGGAAGGAAGAAGCACAATACAAATTGCTGGACATGGAGCAATATATTACATGAAGCCTGAGAACTCAAATCAGATGCTATAGTGTAAAATATGGAATTTAACCTCCAAGCATAAAAAGGAGGTTGCTCTATGATTAAACATTTATATAGGGAGAAAATGTTTCTGAAAACTAAAAAGCCACTCCATCCCATTCTGTCATTTCTAAAAATTAAGCAGGCACAATTAAAACTTCTGCTCACTTTCATACTCCCTAAAGATATCCTTTTAAAATAAACATTGACATGAAACAATGGTTTAGCCTACACAGACATTAAAAAAATAGGATTAAATCATATCACATTATTCAACTTCAACTTCAATGGGTTTGTAAGTTATTGATAGTTTTTCATTGTGTACTGTGGCTTCTTTGACCACAATCTTTTAGTAAAAAGCAACCTCCCACTAAAATCTAATCTAAAATCTTAAATTACACTCACCTTAAATTATTCTGCTGTCCAGATGGAATGACACTATAATAAACGGGCATTCCTGATGTGGGGAGTCCTTGGTTTGACTGACTGGGAATAACCACTGGCTGCTGATATGTTTGTTGGGACAGTCCTTGGGAAACTGGAGCCATGGAGACCTAAGAATTAGAATATGTCAGGATCACTAATAGTGAGCAGACACATATACAATGGCAGATTGTTCATACAAAAGAAGCATACAAGGCAACCAAAGAGTACTGTAGCCTAGTATCCAAAAAAGTATGTAAGAATCTAGCAGCTATGGCGACCCACTACAAATTGTACATGGATAGCCACAAAAGTGAATGTTCATCTGGATAGAATAATCTCTTTCAATTCAGAACTGGAAGAAAGGACAAAAAGGTTCTTAGAACTGTATTCGGCAAAGCTACTTATATTTTAACACTATCACACGGCTTACTTGATAAGATGGCAGGGGAGGATATGGAACAAGTACTCCTTGAATCTGATTTCCAATGTTGTTGGGTTGGCCTCCAACTAGATTTTGGTTTTGTGACTGCTGGACACCAACTAAACCCTGGTAGTTTTGCTGCTGGTTAGGCATAACTTGGTAACCTGCAAGTATAGAAATATTTAAGGCAAGGATAGGGTAACATGAAAAAAAATTATATACCCAAGTATTCTTTAAATATAACGACTACACCACTTTTCTATGGGATACTTCAAAAAATGCCACATAAAACAGCAGAGATAATTTATGACTCAGTAATATTTGTGTGATGACCAAAATCTTAGCTGTGGTTTGCTGTGAATGACTATCTACAAGCTTACATTCATAACCAGCTAATCTGCCTACCAGCCTGATGTAGACATATAACCAACAATTTCATGATAGAGAGATGCTATACATCACATAGCCACAGTTATCTCTAGAAAACAGATAATTTTTTTTAGCTAGGAACATTGTGTTAAGGTTTATCTGTAGAATCCTGTTTACTGAAGAAATAAATTGAATTCAACTCCATTTTATTAAAGTTCATTTTCCCCATGTAAGATAACTAGTGCCATCTTGGAGTTTGCCTGGAACATCTCTTCCTATATTTTCATTTTTTAGTCTACTCATTTGTACTATCTTGTGGATTTTCTGTTAGATTGGTGACTCTGTTCAAGGTAACTCTACCTACCTACCTACCTACCTTACCTTACCTATCTATCTTGCATTTTAATATTTGAAGTTTTTAACTATATATATTTTACTGTGATAACGTAGTGGTTAGAATGCGGTACTGCAGGCTACTTCTGCCGACTGCCAGCCGTCAGTTCGATTCTCAGTGGCTCAAGGTTGAGTCAGCCTTTCATCCTTCCGAGGTCAGTAAAATGAGGACCCAGATTGTTGGGGGCAATAGGCTGACTCTGTAAACCGCTTAAAGAGGGCTGTAAAGCACTTTGAAGTGGTATATAAGTCTAAGTGCTAAAGTACTACTTATATTTTAAAATAAAGTTTCATTTTGCTTCTCTCAGGTGAGATTATCTCTAGTGAGGACGGCCTGCACTCACTAATTATATCCCTATAAAGTACATGGACATGAGATCAAATTATAAAGCTTATTTCCTTTTTAGAAATGTATATCTCTTAATTGCCAGAAAGGCAGCACTGGTTGTGACAGTCCTATCTCACACAGGGGAAGGATGCCATGTGAAGATCTCTGGAAGATAGATTGTGGCAGCAACTGCTAAGCCATTAACACAAAGCAGGTGGTCAAACCAGAGTGTAAAGGGCTGTCAAGACTTCCAACAAATAATAACCACAACATTTTTCAGCTAAATACATTTGTATTTTATTTTCATAAAAACAACTGGATCAAAACTAAACTTATTTGTTGAACAGCAGTCAACATGCAAAGTTATGTTCTAATTATGCCAGATAAATAGAAATATTTATCAACTTTAGCTTCATTAAACCACAATTTGTTAGTTCTGATTCATGGCACAATATAACAGTGCTTTGCATATGTACATTTATGTGCTTGTCTGGCTACAGATAAATCATTTTTCCAAGACTCAAAATAGCCCTAAACATACCAAGAGTATGAATATATTTTACAGCTTAGGCTTTCTTCTAATTGTTTATCAGAATGGTAGTGGGAAGCCTCTTCAGCAAATCTGAAAATCTCCAAATTCTCATTGATGTTATTTAAAAGGCAGCCATCACATTATATAAACACATCACATTTCTTCCGGCAGAATTGAACAGATTTGATTTTCTGAATTGTTTTAACCAGTGTTTCTTGATCTTGGTAGCTTTCAGATAGCTTAGTTGGCTGGGGAATTCTGGGAGTTGAAGTCCACACATCAGAAAATTGCCAAGGTCGACATACAACAACGTAAGAAGACTGAGAAGATGATCAAACTTAGGCACCTGTTTCATATTGAGAATGAGTTCTTCATCCAAGTCAAAGAAAAAAAAAATACAGCTACTAAGATGGAACACCATTGTTTTGTTATTCAGTGGAACAAGTTTTAGAAAAAAGGCTTCACTTTTTCCACACAACAACTAGAAAATTATTCACAGGTCACTTGTCAGACAATCAACCAACCTCTTACCGTTCATGTAAAGGAACAAAACATATCTTATTATGAAGATTAAGCCGAGTATAGATTGGAAGCCACAAGACTCTCTTGTGAAAGGAAAGAGGATTCCTTCCCAATAGACAGCCTTCTCTGAATTTTCTGGCAGTCAATCAAAGTTTATTACAATACTAATTTTTGGCAGTCAAACAAAGTTTATTACAATTCTAATTGTAGAAAGGGTGCAAAAGCCTTGCTCAGACATTCTAATTAACCAAAGAAGAAGGAGAATAAGGTCAATTTGTCATTAGGTTAAGAGCTGTTGAGGGGAATGTTTCCCAATTAAAAAAAAAAAAAAAATCTATCACCACCATTTACTTTCATTTTGCCAAAAGGAATTAAGATGTTAATGGAAGAGAGCAGAGCTGGTATCTTAGTTTTCACTCTCATCACTAGAAATGTTCAACAAGAATAATGCTTTAAAGTTTTTTAATCAGCAACCTTTGATTCCTGAATAAGGGACTGACTTTTTTTATAATTCCTTTTAGCCTTTTTTATAATTCCTAATTCCTCTCCTATTAAATTATCTCTTCTTTCCTTCTTTCCTTCCTTCCTTCCTTCCTTCCTTCCTTCCTTCCTTCCTTCCTTCCTTCCTTCCTTCCTTCCTTCCTTCCTTCCATGTTTCTATGAATAAAAGGACACTTTTTATGTGAGAAGAATATTTGCTATAAACAAATGGAGATCAATTAATTTTGTAAATGTTCAATCCCACAGAATTTATTTATTTGTTTGTTTGTTTGTTTATAAAATTTATTGCCTGCCCATCCTATCACAAGGTAACTCTGGGCGGCTTACAATCATGAAAGATGAATATACTAAATATGCTAAAAACATAAATAAGTTAAAAAAGCCAAATGCCACGCCAAGAGTCGGACACAACTGAATAGATAACATCATCATCCACGTTGTATCTTGTTTTACAAGCAACATTTTCATTTCCCAGTGTAGCCTGCAGCTGTGGCTCTTCCTGCTGGTCTCCTATTCCAGTTACTAAAGCCAGTCTGATCTTGCAAAAGATTTTTGTAATCAGTAAAGGTCATCCACTTCCTAAAATCAGGATTTTCTTGTCCCTCTTTTTAAATAAACTACATGCTGGAAGGTATTTGGCAATCCAATAGACTATGCAAAATAAAACATGAATTATTCTTGGGCACCAATTGCACATTAACATGTAATGGATGCATACACTAAAGTTGCAGAAGCTCTGCTATTTCAACATTTCTGTTTCTCAGGGACTGCAGTGTAGCTGTGAAAGTTATTCTGAGTCTTCTGGCACTTTCGCACTGGTAAAAATCAATTTTCCATGCTGAGAGAAGGACTAAGACAATATCAATTGACTGCTAACATATTTCGCCCTGGGTTCCAAAGCACCTTGCTATTTTTAGCTGCACTCTTCCTCCTCAGCGTACCAAGTGGCAAGAAAGAAACACAGCATTCCGCAGGAAAAGAAAGAGAAAGAGCATCTGCTGAGACAGATGGTTATATTTTGCAGCCAGGCTATTAAAGAATGGTTAAAAACTGATGCTCAGAGATTACAAAGAACGAACAGTAGTTCTAGATCGTGAGTGTCCTTAAGTAATGAAACGGCTCCCAGTATCCAAACCCACATATTATACATATATCAGTTAGAAAGAGGCCTCTGTTAAAGGATTAATATCTCAATCAGGGCAGGATTCTAAAAAGCAAAAGAACGCAGGACCAATAAAACAGACCACATAAAGACAAACACTTGTCTAAAATATCCCTGCCCTGGACATTACTTTCCTGATACTTTCTCGGAGTATCTGAGGGCGAAGGATGAAGATCAGCCTATTTTTTTTAAAAGGGGAGGAAAGAACAGAACACAATCCTTGATAAGAAAGTCACAACTGAAGACCGATGCACCTGCAACCCCTTTACAAAGGAAGCCAGGAAGCAGCTGAAAAAGAGACCGGTTCACTGTGAGATATGTAACCCTCTCAGACAGTGTTACGGCCCCGAATCCAACAGCTCACAATAAAACCAATCTATTCTACAAGGGCTGTTTGTTGCAGAGACGCACATAGAATTATGCTCAGAATACAAGTGTTTTTATCACTGATTGGACTGATTATAATGCATTTTTCAATGTTGTGATGTAAATCTTGTTTATCCTTCTTATAGCAAATGTTCAATACCAACAGTTCAAATGTGATTTTTTATTTTTTTATTTTAATAGGCCCACATATTTCAATCAGCATCTTTTCCAACGGGTTCTGCATATTTTATACTCAGCATTGCCCTTCCCACTGCCCTAAAATCTAATGCTTAATCCAATTCAAACCAGGTCTCCTTTGCTCAGTTTCCACCTATCTTTAACTATGAAACCTCTGAATTCATAATTAAGATAGATGGAAACTGAGAAAACTGAGCACCCGTCTGAGGGAAATGGGTGGTTAAGAAATATGAAATATAAATAAATAATAAAATAAATAAATTTCCCAAAGGTTCCTGATTTGTGCTTAAGGCACCGGATACAAGGATACACTTTTCACCAAATTTTGTCGTTATTTCAGCATGTGCTTCTTGAAAACAACTTCATTCCAACCTTTTGGTTAAAACACTTCTCCATAGCAGGCACAGATTAGTAATATCTGCATGATTCATGTAACAGGAAATATAGAATATTGAATCAAGTGGTAAATATTTAAGTCCGATAACCCACTATATATTTGTGTTTCATCAAAAGCAATATCCAGGGCCGCATGAAAAGATGTATCAGAAACCACACAGGAATTTTAATATCTATATAATGTATACATTCTCGTTAGCTACAAATACTTCATGACTGATGGGAAAAGGGAGAAGTATCTGTAGAAAGAAATAAAAATTAGAATACAAACTATGGATCCGAGGCTAGATCAAATCTGATTTGTTCAAATTAAACAAACGAAACCACCTGAAACTGCAAGACACTGTCACACCACAAAAAGCGCTAATCACTCTAAACATTAACGGAGATAAATTCTGCAACAATACCAAACAAAAGCAAACAATGTAGACAAATCAAATAATTTATGTCACTCATTGTTAATTAATAACTCCAAAAACTGCAACTGAATTAGCTCCCTTGATATTAGTGTCAGGGTTCCTATTGAAATATATGTCAGATTTCAAAGGCACGATTTTACTTTAGTTTTAATTTTATAATTTCATAAATGTATTAAAAACCTCTTATCACCACTGAAATGCTCTATAAAAGGATTTATTTTAAAACGCACAAGCCAAATTATTTCAGATTCATTTCTGCCGAGAAAGCAAAGTTAATAAAATTCATTTTTACTGAAATGTATACAGTGCTTTCCAGGTCTCAAGTCCAGATAATTGCTGCAATGATTTAACAGACTCAGCAAAGAGCAAAAGCTCCTTCTTCAATTTTAGTGTGAAGTTATAAAAGAACCAATTACTGTATGTTTTCCAACAGTCATCCTGCTAGTTAACCATAATGAAAAACAAATGTCCATGTTGGTAAATGCAGGTACAAGACCTGATCACCTCTGAAGAGATAAATCAAGGCAACCATTTCTTTTCGGACAATAGTTTTATACTTTAACCCATTATCGCTGAACAAAAGCATCTAAAGTATATATTCTAATTTATCAGTCTAGGAAAAACATAGGAAGAGTTAATAATGTCTTCAGAAGAATATTTATAAAAGAAGGAAAGGCAAACTGATGCCAGATGTTCTGGACTGCAACTGGTATCATCCAAGACAATACTAACGGAAGAACAGAAGCTGCAGGTCAAACTGGAGCGGTATCAGTTGCCCAACCTGTTTAAAGCTTAGTTTCTGAGGCAAGGCAAAACATTTTGTTTCAGAAATGTTATACCATAAAGCACAAGTTTCATGTGGATTTTAACTCAGATTTTTCCCCCAGTTTATTATATATATGGGGCTCAGTATAAGTTGTTCTTATACTTCAGGCGTACAAAAACTAAAACATCTGGCATACAAACCTTCTTAGCTATAAAAGTCAATCCGTAACAGCATTAATGATTCAAATAAAAGCAGGAAAATATACAGGAGAGGCAAGAAGCAACGTTTTTAGCTTTGTATGATTTATATAGAAGACAAAGTCCTGCCACCAACCTCCCAACAATAAAAAAATCCCGCCAAAAATCACACCATGAAGAATGTAAGATATATCTCATTCATTCAAGATCAGGTAAAATTTGTTTATAAAACTGAGGGAAGAGAACAAATGCTAAATTACAGTGTTAGTTCTTTGATAAGAAAAAAATATTTATTTCACTCTGGCCTTTTGCTGGAAATTATTTACAAATAAGGGTGATCAAAGGATATTCTGATTTTTTTTATTTTTTTTTTTGATTTTCTAAGCAAATAATTATCCTTTCGAATTCTGCCTCTTAGGATTTACTGAACGCAGCCAATTTAAAATATGCATTCCTACCAGTAGGAAGAATTTTGGTCACTTCAAACACAAATATGGGTTTTTTTCCTCTATAAAATATTTCACGTTACTTCTTCCTGCCTCGCCTAGTCACCTGAAACAATCAAAGGTACAAGAAAGCACCACAAACCTGTCTGTTGAGCAGGCTGTGGCAGTGGCTGGTTTTGCTGTGTGTTGTAATGAACTGAAGTAACTGGGCGATATTGTTGACTGGTGTGTGGATACTGGCCTGGAGCACAGTAACAGGCTGGCATCTGGAAAAAAAAAAATGTTGGGTTTAATGTATAAGAGACCCATGCATATGTTTCTAAATTAGATCTCTCCTATAGTGTTGAATGTAGGCAGATCAAAAGAACCACAAACACCTTGGAAAAGAATAAACCCAAGCTTAGCAAAAGGTACTGGAAGGATGTTCTTTAAATGCTAAACAAAAAAGCCACCTCCCCAAAATGTTAAAACTGGCTTCATCTGCATTATAGTAGAAAATAATAAAGCATCACAATTTGTCAGTGAGATATTAAAAAATATTATCAGCCACACAGAAAATTCTTAAATAAATCTCGTAAGTTCTAATAACAAGCTACTTCTTTCTCAGAAAAAAAAATACTGCAAATACATAAAACTGACAGTGGATCTGCCATGAAATCATTATTTAATTATTGTCACAAGCATATAGTTCTTTTAAGAGTAGAATTGTGAGTACAGCTCAATGTGTGTCAAGTTCTAATTTGTTAGTTTTAAATTTCTATAATTAAATGAATAAGCAATACATATTGACAACAAAGTCATAGAGCCTGTCTACAATAATTTATTCCACGACGGTTTCTATAGATTTGTATACAATAAAGCAGCCCACGCAACCAGTGCAAGGTACAGGAGTCATATGATATTGGTACTAAAATACATACCCTGGCTACTAATTGCTACTGGGCACAGGTTAAGTTGCCTGTCCTGACCTTAGAACTCTAAAGGGCTTAGGCCTGATTTTCTGCCAGGCTGCCTCTCACATTATAAATCTGGCTAGCTACTCAGATCAGTAAGATATGTTCTTCTGAAGATGCCCACATTGCCAGACACTCAAGTGCTGGATACTTCGGAAAGAGTCTTCTCCTTTCAGGCTACAGATATGCTTCCTAAGAATTACTTACTTAATACTAAGTAATATGGGGGGGGGAAACGTAACAGGATTTAATTTGGTTTTGATTTCAACTGCATCCAATTATCCTTTATTTCATGTATTTTTTTAATCACTGTAAACTGAGTGTTGCAGTAAACGAAAAAAACAAAACAAAAAACCCAAACCCTATTATGGGCTAGGAGTAAACCAAACTGCAGGAACACCAGGTTCACTGAGTTCTACAAGCATGTAGTAGAAATATCTTGCTACCTGTGGCATTGGTTGCTGCATATATCCCTGTTGCTGAAGAACTTGCTGGTTAACAGGGTGGCTGGATCCACTGTAGTTAGGAGTAGGTTGGCCAGGTGGTGGGGGTGGCGGCGGCGGCGGCGGCGGGGGCGGTGCCGGTGGGGCCGTTGCTATGATAAAACCAGATTGCTGTGGCGGTGGGAGGACTACTGTAGACTGGAACATGTTGGCATGAGGATCGGCAGCTTCTCCAGATGGCTGTCGGGAGAGACTCATATGGCTAAGTTGGGATCCTAGGTTGTCTTGCTGAAATAAGTAAAACAGTAACCAAAGGCATTCTTTAGATATAGAATGTAGAAGTTGTTTAACACCAAGGCAAAGCAAGGATTCACAGGATTTAATTATGGAGAACTATTAAGCTATATTACCGAAAACTATCTTGGAAGTAAACACACAACCCTGCTATTGAACACAGGAGAGAATTACAGAGCTAAGAATCTAAAAATAGTCATACTGCATCTAAAAAAAGACTTAAGGTGGCAGTACAGAATTGTTTGCCCCAAAGGTCAACCAGTGTCTTATTGGATAACCATTAGCATGAGACAGAGTTCAGAACTCTTTCCTGCTCTATTTCCCAGTGACTGGTATGGAAAACCATAGCCCTGTAATGCTAACCTAACACTTGTCTTGAATAGTAGACACTAATAGCTTTATCACTAGGAATTTGTCTAAAGCGCCATTAAAATCAATTTAAATGAAAAGCTGTATTTGCCTACCTAGCTTCTCTTAAAATATCAAGCAAACAGCAAAAATGGCAACCAAGGATATTGATGTATGGAGAACCTACCTTGAGACATGGATTAGATGTCTATAAATCTGAGGAATGCAGCTAGGCTGCAAAACTCAAAAAAACAATTTCTGGCACTCATCAAACATTAAAGCCCTGACAGAAAGCTTTCACTGTCATGGAAAATGAGATACCTTAGAAGAGAAAGATATAGAAGGGAAAAGAAAGAAGGGTATTTATATGAAACAAATTCAAAGGTGTACTGAATACTGACAGGCTGCACAAGGGTAATATCAGCAAGCACATTTTTTTATATCAGGGAACCAATTATTTTTTAAAAAAATATCTTTTAGGCAAACTAGTAGGTAGACCAGCCTAATTCTTTCCGCTCAACTCTCTCTCTCTCTCTCTCTCTCTCTCTCTGTGCTCTTGCCAATAATGGGATTACCTTTTGAGGCTACAGCCAGTCAATATTTACATTTCACATGCACACTTCATATATTCTTCCAGCCTAGCAGAGAATCTGTCATGCAGAGAAAAGATGAGTAGAAGATAATATACCACAGTATATTGCTGGGTAGATGAGACTGGCAGGAGCGGGGGTGGATAAGTGACTGTAGAGAACTGAACAGGCTGTGAAGAAGGCTGAAGAGGTCGGATAGGCTGAAGGAGCAATAGTTGAACATAAAGCGTTAACAACTGAGTAAGAGGAAATGAAAGTAGGAATATTTCTTTTGTGTAAAATAAAAGTTTTTTTTAAAAAAAAACAACAACCCCAGAAGAGATCTTTAACATCAATTGTACAAATAAATTTTAACGCAAGGCTCAGATTATGGTGAATCAATCAATAAACACTGGTTCAGTATCAGTGGGAGAAGATGACAACAATGTAAGATGGCAAGCTTACAATAATCTAAACATATACAAATCAAACACCCAATGGCTTTAAGAAAATGTATCTTCCTTCACCAAGGCTTAAACCATAAACCATAAAAAATAAGCAACTATTTGTTTAATCAAGTATAGATCGAACATTCGTATTTGATCTTAGCACCTGTGAGAGGATGTGATTGGTTGCTGGCTGTTGCTGAGGTGGTATGGGAGGTGGCGGCGGCTGAGGAGGTCCAGGCACTTGGTTTCTAATTGGTTGTTGAGGCATTGGAGGATTATACACAACTGGAGTGCCATCTGGATTAATGAATGGCTGACCTATAGGACAATTGTAAAATAATAATAATAATAATAACAACAACAACAACAACAATAATATAGCAAAAGGGCAGCTTGCTAGCAGAATATAAATTAGCTAGTATATTATTATATTACAGATAATACGTTATTAGAATATCCAGTCTAAGTCTCATCTGGCTTGCTTATTTATTTATTTATTTGCAGCACAATTATATTATAAGCTGTCTTATTCACACATTGCTTCTTTTAGCAGATGAATCTGCAGCATAATGTAGACAAGAAGAAAGAAGAAAAAAGTGTAAGAAGAAAAAAAGAAAAGAGAAAAGAGAAAAGAAAGCCAAATATAATACTTCGCAATTCTACTAGTGTGCAATTTTAAACATTGGATGCAAAAGAAATTAAAACAAAAAATTCCACTGAAAACAGAGTTTATAATTTTATTTTATTTTTTTCAAAACATCACTGCATATCTACTCCGGGGAGGATTAAAATGCATACATCTTCCAAAAGAAAAAGAGAAAAGAATATTGGGAAGCAGAGGGAAGGGCAAACGGTTCATGGAAACACTACACATTTCTAAAACATTGTTGCAAAGTCAGTTATTCGAGACAGAGACACAAAAGGGAGAGAGAAAGACAAGACAAACTGACACCCACAACTGGATACCAACCTGTTTGAGGGTTGATCAGAATACTTCCAGGTGGTATGCCTGCCGCTTCCAAGGGAAGCAAAAAGAAGCTACCGCTAGAAGACGCCACTTGCCCACTTATGCCACCATCAAAGGAAAGAGAACTACTAGTGCTGATAGTTGGATAGACGGCAGATGTGCCATGAGAAGGCTGGCTGAGAGCTGTGACTGGAAGAGGTTGCTGGGTGTGAGAAAGAGAACCCGTGGATGACCCTACACTACTAGAAGACTCTGAACCTAGGAAAGGAGTAATGAGAAATGGATTTTACCTAGAGACAGAGTAACAGCATTCACATTTAAACAGGCAGGTTGCTATCTAAAGTTATCCATGTAACTCCCAGCCTGAACTACAACAGCCTACTTCCCCAAAACCCCACTGCAACTTCTCCAGGTTAGATTCCCATCTACACCTCCAAATGCCACACAATGAGGGAGAACTAATGACCCACTGCCTGAACTTTGCCTTGGAGCCATGCAAATGGCAATAAAGCAGGATGGCAACAGTCTTTATTATTATCAATAATTACAACAAATATCTATTCAATGAAGTATCAGGTTGAGATGTTGGAGGCAACTGAAGTGTAAAGTAGTATTCAAAGGACCCATCTACAAAGCCCCATACATACAAAGCTGATGAAAAGTTGGGTCTACAGAATTTTAACTTGCTACTTGTGTCAACATCAAACTAATCTTAATGATTCCAGCGCTGGACATAAATCTTACTGATTTAAATACATTAAGAATATGCATAAGTTTATTCCAAAATGGACTTAAATTTTAAATGTTTGTAGAAAACTAAAATGATGTTTCTCTGATGAAACAGCAAGTTTTTTTTATTTACTGAGAAATATATTTGTCTTCACATAACAAATAAAATATCTTATTTCTATTTTTTTTATTGATATTCAAATCAATAAAAAACAAGTCTTATAACTTAAAGATTAAACATTAATAAATGGCTTCAAATCAAAATGAAAGAGATTAGTTTGCTATACTGGTTGTACTCACATTATAGCACAATTTTCTTTATATACTTTTTAAAAACCCTCCACTATCAAAGCTCTTCTTCATTAATATCAAATATATATGTTCACAAGATATCCTTATCGTATCACTTGGGCCCACACAAAAAAAGAGAACCCTATTTTAGGAATCAGGATCTAGAAGAATCCTGCTACAAATTCCTTCAGGAGCAAATTTAGAGTACAGTATTTGCTCCCAGAAACTTCTTAAACACTTTGAATGCTAGCCGTAAGTGAAGTCCAGCTAGTATTCTTCTTGCCTTCTCCCAAAGCAATGGAGGGGGATGTTCATAATTCAGAAGAGAAGAAGAGAAGATTTTCTGCCAAGAGCCCAAAATTGCTGTGAAGCTGTTGAGCTTCTTTAAAACCCCAGCCGTATTTTACCAGTGTTTTTTTTTCCTTCTTATTTTCAATCATTATGAAAAAATGCCAAATTGGACCTATTGGATTGTAAAATGAAGCAGAATTCTAAAAATTACAAATTCACACATTTCCTTGTTTTTTCTTTTCTTTGTTCTGTATCCTTAATATACTTCTTCCTTTAAGCCACCACAAATAGTCTCCCTATTTAAGCTGTGTTGTGCAGCTTGGAGGTGATTGAAATACTTTGAAACAGACTTTGAAAGTTGACTATAACAGTACATGTCAAAAAGAAAGGATACAGACTTAACGCTCACGACACCTCATTATGTCCAAATTCAGGGTCAATTAGACCATTCTTAATCAATTTATTGTCAATAACTAAGGCCAAGCATGAGCCTGAAAAAGCTAGGCAGTCTTACAAGGGTCCAATAAAGAAGTATTTGGCAATCTATATGCATTGTCAAGTGAGGTCCCAAGTGGAAATTTATTGCCATGTTTGGGGTCTTCCAAGTTCAGAAAATCAAAAAAGGAATGCTTAAAAATCCTACTAAAGAACAACATTTGATGAAACCAGGAGTTGAAATGTATTTTTTTTTTTGGGGGGGGGGGAGAAAGATCAGTAATGTAATCCCAATTCTTGATAATTTAATGTTTTAAAAAAGGATTTCAGGTCATTTATACCAGGTTCTCCAAATTTGGCAACATTAAGACTTGTGGATTTCAACTCCCAGAATTTGCCAGTCAGCATGGGGAATTATGGAGTTGAAGTCCACAAGTCTTAAAGTTGCCAAGCTTGGACACCCCTGATTTTATACCATTACAAGAAAACGACTGATAACTTTTTATCCATCAAAAAGAGCCTAAAAGGTCATTTTCCTAAGCAGAAAAGGTCAGGTTCTAGCTCTCATCTGGATCACCATCACTTTTGGGGTCCATAAAAATGTTCACTTGCTTGTGTTAATATGACTGAAAATTTCATAATGCACACTTTTGCCAGCAAAATTAACCCTTAAAAATCATGCCTAATAACAAAACAATTTTACTTAGCAAACTTGATAAAGCTCCAAAAGAGATTTGGAGTTCCGTCAAAGCTGATACAGCTTAAAAATGGACATAAGAAATAAGGATTTGCTTTTATTGAGTTAGACCATAGATTCATCTACTCCAATACTGCCTACTTAGGCTTCAGACATATTGACAATAGGCAAAGGATGGTACTGAATTTCGAAGTAATCCCTGATCAACCACGAAACATATGGGGCTACAACAGGAAGGGCATAATTGCCTTACTTTACTCACAGGTATGGAGCTATAAATCTCCATAAATCGTATCTAAAATATACTATAGAACTTATTGTTGTATGCATCTCCTGAAAGCAACCCTCCATTGCTATTCAGATCAAGGAATCTTTAGAGAATTTTAAGATTTTAGTGGCTATCTCAAAATCATTTTAGGAGATTAACTTAGGAGAAGCTCTCAATATTTAATTAATAAAGCAACTTTCTAAAACATACCTGAAACCCCCTTGCAATGTTATAGCCTTAGTTACTGTAACAAAATTTTAATTCCCTGAAATGACAAGCATGAGAGAAACCCTGCATTTCCAGTCTCTCTACTACTTACAGTTGTTTCAACGTCTCATCCTGGTCTACTAGCCTATGAAGCTGGCTGGGTTAACAGTGATCCAAATGCAGAAGATCAACAGCCACCAATTAGGCACGCAATGCATTAAAAGATGTTCTATTTATAAACAATTCAAAACATTGGTAGGATCAGGAATAGCCACAGTCCTTTCTGGTCTATTCAAAATGTTACCAAAGGTGTGTCTAACACTTAAGTGATTATAACTCTGGGCCAAAGAAGCACTTTCCAAAAACTGTAACAATGGTGAGTGGGCGGGGGTTGCTTTTTGCAGGCTACCTAGCTATCCCTAGACTTGGGGTTTTCCAGTGGTACCTGTTTTGGATAGCCTGCCAGTGCTTTTGCTGCTTCCTGTGCTATCGCCTCTTGTCAGAACAGAGATCCCACTGAAGCTGCTGGCTTTGGTCACAGGGGGCTTCAAACTGCGAAGAGAGCTGTCCGAGTCTGTGCTGCTCCATGGACGGGGTTCCGAGTACTTTAGCTCGTTGTCTGTACTGCTCTGGAGACTGTTTGCCGACCTCCCTGAAGCATCCTTGTTGATTCTGTAATCCACAAGGTTAGTTTTTAAAGATGGAAGACTCTTTGCCAAAGCATCAAAAAAAAGAAAGAAAGGAAAGGAAATACGTGCAGAATGCTTTGGGATTTAAAAAACGAATTCATTCAGTACCTAAATATCTGTCGCCTTTGCTGGGTGCTGTTGGCTTCATCCTCTTGAATTCTGTTGGCGTGTTCAATAAAATTGTAGCTTTAGTACTTTTTCTCATTTGTATTTAGAAAAAAACCAAGCTTTTTTTTTTTTAAAAAAAAAATACTGATTATGCTTACCTTTTGTCAATAATATAATTCTCTTGGGAACACAGCGACTGGGGAAGAAACAGTGTAGAATACAAATCACCACCATTAAACGATTCTATCATCAATCCATATTGAAATAAATGTATAAACACCTAGGTGGAAACCACAACTGGTAACCAGTTGCAAGCAATTATTAAAGAAAGATTACCAAATCCTTCAGCCAGGCTAATGTGATCATTCAGACAGGTTTTAAATATAACAAATGGGGAGCAAAGAAACAAAACGTAAATGCTAGTCAACAGAATGTGCAGGGTCTATGACAATTCACCAAGGCCAACTTGCCATGGGACAACTTGCTGCGGGACAAGAGTTACACTAATATCAAAGAAATGGTGGAATAGAATCTTTAAAGAAAGGATGTAAAAGGAGAGGCAGAATGAAATGTGAACGACAAAAAATAAAATAATTATTTATTTTAAATCATTGAATTGTTAAATTGTCCCACGGCGAGTTTGCTGGTGGCGAGTTGTCCATAGCGAGTTGTCCCGTGACAAGTTGGCTGTGGGGAATTGGCTGCATCAGATTGGCCATGACAAGTTGTCTGCGAGTTGTCTCGCAACTCGCCGCAGCCAACTCACCACAGCCAACTCATCAAGGGTATGACTGTTCTCTGTTATAGAGAAACAGAGGAAACCACAGCAGGATTTATTACTCTTTGTTTCACTATCTTTTATTTGCAACCTAGGAGAAAAGGAAGCTGGACAAACAATTTTTGGGTGTACTCTTAATTTTAAAGTTAATTTAAAACCTGTCAACCTACCATCTCTGAGCCTTGGCTACTGTTCTTAGAAAATGCAAAATTACCACAATATGAATGATTAAAACAAGTATATGACTATCACCTGTATAAACAGATGCCCAGACTTTACAACATCCATGACTAGACATAATTGTTATGAACAATCCTTCCATAAGAACGGGAAACATTTTAATTAAACAGTATCTCATAGGAGGAGATAAGTAGCAGTGATACTATATCTATATATCTATATCATCATCATCACTACCCCCAGCCTAGGGACTGAGAACCAATCTGTTGCTCTATCCACTACTTTATAAATGTTCTCTTAATGCAATCATGAATGGGAATGCAGAGACAATTCTTTGCAAATATTTTGAGCACTTTAATTATGCACTTTTAACTTTATTGTTCTTACACATAGTCAAAGATACTGTGGACATTCCTTAATACCTACATCTTGTGCAAATATTCGTTCTCTAGCTCTCTGGTACTCTTCTTCTCGCTCTTCTATAGATTTGCTTCTTCTGTCATCTTTTAATCGTATTCGCATCTAAATTAAATAAGTTGTTAATTGCTGATTTACATTGCGCAATATAAGTATGCAGTCAAGATACTGTTATGTTCCATATTTACCTGATTATCATCTTTGTCTAGACTAGAATTCTCTCGTTTAAGGATGTACCGTTTTTGAAAATCTTCACTTTTTTCATCTTTTATATGTTCGCAAAACTTCTGGTCAGGTCTTTTGAAAAAAAGATTAAAATAAAATAAATAATTAGAAATACAAAGGAAGTTTTTTGTGGTCCTTAGGTTTGAGGAAAATAAAATTGTAAGATACATGTGGACAACAGGCCATTTAGTGGTATAAAGGTTATCAGAATATCTTGTAGATTTTACTTTTCTTTCACACATTGGAAATCTATGCGGAGAATCTGATACCGACTTTGGAGCTGCTACATCCTGATTTGTCATTTTTTTGCTGAAGGAATTGTATGTGTGTTCCGATGCAAGGCACCGAGTTAACGTACCCAGCAGTTAGCATATCGAAAGTTACTTCAAAGAAACATAAGGTTTAACGATATTTAATAAAAAGATGGGAGAATGGAAAAGGAATTCAAATTTTAGAATTTGTTTCATTTTAAGTCATTTTCCAAAATTGCCAGACTTTATAATATCACTAAACACAAAAGAATAAGCCGACTTGATTGTTACATTTCCAACTATTTTTAGAAAATTATTAATTATTAATTCACAAAAATAAATGTTTAATAATGAAGCATAAGGTGATAAATCTGGGCTAATTCTGTTTTCAATGCCTTACTTTTGCTATACTGCTTATTACCCATTTTAAAAAAAAACTTTTTTTCTGTGGATTCTTTAATTTTTGGCTATTACTGAGAGACACGGAAGCAGAGAAATGAATGTTTTAGGGGCAAAGAAAGATTTCAGAACAAACCTGTACATGCCTACAGTTGTAAAGTCCTACTTTTAATGAAATCATGAGATACTTTTAGCTTTTAAACATCCAACTTCCAAGGTACTAAGAAACTTTTGTAAATCTTTTTCAAGGTGTTAGAAATAATTATGATTGTGGTCCATAAAAACATACAAAATTATATGTCCTCACACACTTGTTACTTGAGAAATTTGCAAAAAAGCAGCATCGAGTTTCTTTTTAATTCCCAAATTGCATTATAAATGATGAAATAATTCTCAAACACTACCTAAGAATTATTGGAGGCCGGAATGTAATTAGCAGGCACTTCGGAAAACCTTGAGACTGTCTTACCTCATTTTTTTCTTAAAGGTCCCTGAATTTACTGCCCTGCCATCACCACTCCACTCCACTGAGTCGTCCCAGTGTGCACTGGGTTGATGATGTCATTAACAGCACAGACCGGCACTGGAGCGGGGAATCTCCCTATGAGGAAAAGGTAAGTTGGGTTTTAGATTGCCAAGGTTTTCTAGCTAAATTCTTATTTTAAATCCCCTGAGATATAAAATAAGAACACTGAAAACCTTCAAATAATTTACATTGTCTATTGGTTCAAGGAAATGCCTGCTAATTATACTTGGGTCTTCCAGATTCTAGCTGAGATTGTCTTTGCCATGAAAGTATTCTAAATATAGCTTGTTCTCCAAAAACCTCATCAACAGCTGCTACAATGCTGTTCCCAAACCATCTCATGCAGGGGGTTTAACAAATGGATGCAGTTATCCACTGCATCTGGTTACATTAAATTTTAAATAGAACTTTTGGTCCCCTAGTTTATTTCTCCAACTAAGCAGCGGGGGAAGGATGGGTTGGGTATTGAAATACGACACAATTAATGGAGTACTAAAATGGAATCACTCCAAGTAGTCAGTAATTACCAGATTCTGCTTTTCTGCAAAGTCCAATTTAGCTAATTAAAAAAAAAAAAAAAAGACACGAGGCAAAACTTCTTCCTCTACAGTGATAGCCAGTTCATATGCTGGAGTGTTTTTTTTTTCTTCAAAGAAATGTGTCTTTTTCTAGAAGCAAATTACTGTAATTCAGAAACAATTTTTTTTACACAATGAAAACAGGATATATTTTTAAGAGGTATAATGGATAGATTTTTTTTCCTTTCTCCAAATCCAAAAGAAAATTCTGTAATTGTGATTCTTACAGAATTAAGGATAATTTTTCATGCAGAGATACTGTAATTATCCTGCTTTAGTCATAAACTCAAACATCCATTATTGATGGAACTCAACTCAATGACAAACAAACGAACAAACAAAGTAAGTAAGTAAGTAAATAATATTAAAAAAAGAACAGCAACTTACATTCTGGTACTGCTCGTTTTATTCACGATCACCGACTTCCCACTCTGGTCCACGTTGTGCTCCAGGCCGAAATAAGCAGCTACTCTGTGCAATAACATTCTATGGTACGAGGTCATTGGGGGGAATTTTTTCCGTGGGATTCTGAAAAGAAGCAAGTACTTTTTAGGCTGACATAAGCCTCAGGTCATCTCCTATAATTATACGTCGTCCAATGACACTTACTCATTATTCCCAATGAAATCTAAGATTTCCTGTTCTAATTTCAGCAGCATCATTCTGTCCCTGGAAGGCAAAATGTAACATTCGTTAGCGGGGGAAAGAGTAAAGTAGGACATACTTTCAGAGCCTGTAAACATATTAAACAAGTATATTCTCCATAATAAAAGAATTATACCAAGTGTCTGCTGAGGAAAAACCTAACAATATTAAGGATGCTTTTAATGATTGGACAGAACTTAGCACCTCCTTTGATTTCAAATAGCTTAGGTCGCTCACAGGAATAATCTGCATTGTTTTGTCTTGAGCAAGTTAAGATAAACTATCACTATTTTTTTTCCTAAGGACTTTAATGACTGCTCACTTCTGAATATTTTTGCCACTTTGAGCTAGTTGGACTAATTCACCAGAATGTTGTGCGGATAAAACAAGGTCCCCTTGATTAACCCCATTCTGTCAACTGTAACCCTATCTTGCGTAAATGAATGCTTATTAAATAAATGTACACAGAGAGATTTCACTGAATCTTCTGACAATGAGTACTGTTGCTATGTTACTTGGTCGCCATTTTATATTTACATATTGCATATTTAATGAGGTATTTTTTTTATTTTGAGGGTTTATTTTTTTAAAGTATGCCATGATAATCACATTGTTTGGGTAGCCTTATAGTTCTTAAAATAAGTAAGTATAGTTGAACAAAATGGGACATAGGCTCAAATGATGTAGAATTAGATATTAAGAGCATAAACCCTTTAGCCTTATGAGAAGCAGTCATCCTAAGGACTGTACCTAAATAAGAAATTAATTTATGGCATATATTGTATCACTCTTGATGTGTGTCTGTGAGAGAGAGGGGGGGTGCCGAGAGAGAAAAACCCATCAGGAAAAATTAATGTAACTCATTTTCGGTTCAGATTACTTAAAGGTTAATTAAATCCTGGCATTAGAATAAGAAGTCTATGTATTGATCTATGGTAACCTTAAAATCTGCAAAAAGTAAATTTTGATCACAAGAATGTTTATCGTTTTATGGCACACAAAAGCAATAGGCAAAAATTGTTTGGAAAGAGAAGTTTTTTTTTTCTTTAAATAATGAGTAAAGGTGCAAAATAGGAGGCAGAAGGTATATTAGATTTGTTCCCATCTTGAGTTATTTGTAAAAATAATAAAGGTGGGATACAAACCAATCAATCAAATCAAATCAAATTGTAGTAGCACTGATTGCAAAGCATGAATATCTGAATGGGTAAGGATAGTTGTGTGTGAGAAACAGAAAATTTGCTATAAACAGATGAAGTGTAATTTAGCAAATAAGGTGACTAGACTAGACTAGACTAGACTAGATTTCTTTATTGGCCAAATGTGATTAGACACACAAGGAATTTGTCTCCAGTGCATATGCTCACAGTGTACATACAAACAGCAATTATTAGGTCATAGATCATAAATCATAGTTACAATGATTAATCATTACAAACAATTGATAAATCACAAGATACCAATAGGAGAAAATAGTAGGAAAGATAAAAAGATAAAAAGAAATGAGACAGTGCTGTGGGAATTAAGTGTTCAGCAGAGTGATAGCACGGGGGGGGGGGGGAACTATCTTTGTGTCTGGTTGTTTTGGCATGCAATGCTCTATAGCGGCATCCTGAGGGGAGAAGTCGTAATAGATCATATCCAGGATGTGAGGGGTCTGTAGATATTTTCTCAACCCTCTTTCTGGTTTGTGCAGTATACAGATCCTCAGTGGAAGGCAGGATAGTTGCAATTGTTTTTTTTTGCAGTCTTAACTATCCGTTGAAGTCTGTACCTGTCCTGTTTGGCTGCTGTGCAATTATTTTACAGGTAAATAATTTCAATTAGCAATTATTAAATCATTTAATGTGTGTGTTTGTCTTGGCCCTACTAGGCTTTTTGGCATATGGGTTCTGAATGATATGTATACTATATGTGCATAAATAGATGACACACACATCACATGCACCGATTTATTACATGGGGCAGATATGCTAGGATTGCTTTCAGCAACTCCAAGTTGACAAGATGGAGAAGGTGGGTTTTGTCTAAAACTTTTTTTTTTTTTTATCTCTTCTCTTTCAGAAAGGTGGCCACTACTGAGTTAAATTCAAAGCAGTCTTCCTCTCAGATAGCAATAGCAATGGCACTTAAAACTTATGTACCACTTCATAGTGCTTTACAGCCCTCTCTAAGCGGTTTAGAGTCAGCCTATTGCCCCCCCCCCAACAATCTGGGCCTTCATTTTACCTGCCTCGGAAGGATGAAAAGCTGAGTCAACCTTGAGACGGTCAGAATCAAACTCCTAGCAGTGGAATGCAGAGTTAGTCTGCAAAACTGCATTCTAGCCACTGCACCCCCACAGCTCATATAGGTAGCTGTATCATATAAACGCTTCAAAATGCCCAGAATTCCTTTCTAAATTCCATAGCGACCAAAACATGGAAACAAATGACAGAAAAACTGGAGATGTACTTAAAAAAAGAAAAAAGGCAAATTGATTGGTTTCTGAATATACCAAGGAAGTTAAAAAAAAAAAAAGCTATTAAATCAATCAAAATACCTCCAAAAGGAAAGCAAGTATTCTTGTCTATCTCACTAGCCAGGAACGAGGAATTTGATGCCATCTAGATATACTAGAGCAGGGCTTTTCAACCGGTGGTACGCGTACCACCAGTGGTACTTTGCCACCTGGCAGGGGATACGCCAAGTGGTAGCGGGGTGGAGAGGAATGAGTTGAAGCGGCGGCAGCGACACACAAGCCTGAGGGAGAGACAGCTAGAGCTGCAGGGCTGTCGGGGCTCTGCAGAGGCGCCAGGATCAGCGCTGGGCTCCAGCTGATCGGCGCTTCTGGGAGAGGAGAGGATAAAAAAGGAGGTGGCTTTGGCGGGAAAGGGGCCAGCGAGGGGCTGCCCTGCCCCAGGAGGCGGTGAGCGCCCAGCATCGCTGACCATCCTTGCTGACCGCTGAGAAAGGAAAAAGGTAGGAGAAGTGCTTCCCTTTCCCCCGGGACGGCAGCACTCTCATGCTCACTGCCTTCTCTGTACACCACCAGGGGCGGGGCAGAGACCGGGGGGGGGGATCGCTGGCTCCAGAGCTCCCCGTGGATCTAAGGCTGAGCGCGTTTCAGCTTCGATGGCCCCCACCGATAGATCAGCGCCAGGCCTGCTCGCTGACCTCACCTCAAAACCATCAGGCTTCCCTTTCATCAGGATCGCCCCTGCCTGCGTGGGATGGCTATGGCCGGCGGCAGCATGGCCACTGGCAGCGCTGACAATCTCTCCCTCTCCCGTCATCCCTTCCTGAGCGTGGAGGAAGGAAAGAGAAGCAGGGGAGGAAGGAAGGAGTGAGCTGGGAAAGAGACTGCCTTCTGAGTGGCTACGCAGGTTCGTTTTTTTAAGCTGTCAGAGGCAGGCGGCTTCCCATTTTGACCCCTTCCCCCCCCCCGTCGTTGCCTCTGCCTGAAGGGCCCCTGCGTGGCTCTCAGCTCACCTCTTCCAGACCCGCGCACGTGTTTGTGTGTGCGCACGTGTGCGTGGGGGGGGTCTCACCTCTTGCAGCCCACGCTGTGACATTGAGGAGGAAAAGAACAGGAGCTTCTTGCAGCCTTCCACGGGGCTGGGGGCGGGAGCTGAGGGGTGCAAGGCGTGATGCGATCGGCGGCACGTTGAGAAAAAGAAACAAGGACTCCAAAAAAAAAACAGCTTTCATTACTTTGCAGCCTGCCATTGCAGAAAGTCTCTGTTGAGGGCGCGGGGCTGCAAGGGGTGAGAGACAGACATACACACCCTGTGCACGTGCTCACACACACACAAACACATGTGTGGGTCTGGGAGAGCTGAGCCACACAGAGGCAATGACAAGGGGGAGGGGAAGCCTTTGCCCACCACTGCCTGCCTGTTGCCACCTCTGCCCGGAGCCTCTGGCAGTTTTAAAAAAAAAGCAGGGGAGGGAGGGAGGGAGGAAGGAAGGAAGGAAAGAAGGAAGGAACGTGGTTGGAAAGGCAACTTGGTTGGAAATGCCCCAGTTCGAAGGAGGGCTGTCGGGGCTGAGCAAAGCCCAGGATCACCGCGAGCAGCTACAGCTGATTGGTGCTTCTCCAGGGCTATGGGGGCTGGGCAGAAGCCCAGGATTGGCGGGCACTTCTGCAGGGTTGCAGGGGCGAGACAGAAGCCCCAGGATCGGTGCTTCCGGTGCACACGGAAGAGAAAAGAAGGGGGAGAGAGAGGAGAGGCTATAAAAGGAGGTTTTGGCAGGAGAGGGAGAGAAAAAAAAGAAGGGGGAAAAGAGAAGGGGACTGCAAAAGATAGACAGAGAAGCGAAGCCTTGAGAGGAATTAGCTGGAGGTGCATGGAAGAGAAAAAGGGGGGGAGAGAGGAGAGGCTATAAAAGAAGGGAAGAGAAGAAGAGGATATAAAAGGGGGGAGAAGAGAGAATATAAAAGGTTGGAGATAAGAGAGGATAGAAGAAGGATGAGAGAGGATATAAAAGGGGGAGAGAAGAGAGAATATAAAGGGGGGAGAGAAGAGAGGATATAAAAGGGGGAGAGAAGAGAGAATATAAAGGGGGGAGAGAAGAGAGGATATAAAGGGGGGAGTGGATATAAAGGGGTGGAGAGAAGAGAGGATATAAAAGGGGGAGTGGATATAAAGGGGTGGAGAGAAGAGAAGATATAAAGGGGGGAGAAGAGAGGATATAAAAGGGGGGAGAGAAGAGAGGATATAAAAGCGGGAGAGAAGAGAGGATATAAAAGGGGGAGAGAGGAGAGGATATAAATGGGGGAGAGAAGAGAGGATATAAAAGAGGGGAGGGAGAGAAATTTGTTAAATGAGTTTTGCCCCATTTTATGACTTTTCTTGCTGCAGTTAAGTGAATCACTGCAGTTGTTAAATTAGTAACATGGTTGTTAAGTGAATCTAGTTTCCCCACTGACTTTGCTTGTCAGAAGGTTGCAACAGGGGATCACATGACCCTGAGACAATGTGACCATCATAAATATGAATTGGTTGCCAAGCATCCGAATGTAAATCACATGACCCTGGGGATGCTGCAATGGTCATAAGTGTGAAAAATGGTCATAAGTCACTTTTTCCAGTGCCGTTGTAACTTTGAACAGTCACTAAGTGAACTGTTGTAAGTCAAGGACTACTTGTACTTTATCACTTTTTTCTGTTTTTTTTTTTTTTTTTTTGGTCATCAAGTTTTTGACACCTTGCTAGGTGTCTGGTGGTACTCGAATATTGCCATATTCTAAAAGTGGTACAATTGGTGAAAAGGTTGAAAAGCCCTGTACTAGAGAACATCTCCCCCCCCCCTTGGCAAAGATAAAGGGTAGATTAAGAGTAAGAGTCCAAGATATTTGGAAGTTGTCAGTATTGTCTCTTCCTGAACTCAAGATTACTTTGAGAAGAACAAGCTGCATGGACACAGGATTATAGTGAATTGCTTAAGTTCAGATATCTGCAGAGGTCTGTCCCCAGGTACTGTGCCTTATTTTGTGTGGTTGCTATCTTATCTGAATGCAACATAGTGGTTTCTTCTGAGAGAAGCAAGGGATTGAATTTATAACTTTAGTTTGTTCTGAATTCTACCTCTAGCTTCTTTTTGCAAGAAGTTATACTGCTGTCTTTGGATGAATCATCAACCTATCATGTTACCATATCAACAAACCACAGGCAGGCAATGATTTGTAGCTGCACTGTTTCAAAGGGAAAAAATAATATGCTCCAGGCAAGTTTGCAGCCAACCACAATTGCTGCCTTTGAATGCAGTCATGGCAACTGATTTTACCTTAGAAAAAAACAAACTAATACCATACACTTCTGTTTAAAGCTATTTCCCACAATCGTCAACACAATATTGATCATAATTTCTGGTGCAAACTGCAGTTAATGTAAAATTGAATAAAAAGCTCCCAGACTCTTTCCTCACAACTACACAAGAAGAAAAGAATCAGCACCTACTCTTGTGACTTTGTTCTTGTTGTGCTCAACTATAATTTGGTGTGAATTCTAAATATGGTTACTGTAGCTCATGCTTGCATAAAGTTAAACCTCAATTAAAAAGATTTCTGAAAGCATTCCTGCATTTAACAGTGCTTTCCTATGCACAACCAAGAGAACTTTATGAATGCATCAAAAGGTAGAATAAAAATAATATTAGAGGCTCCATTAGTTTGAAAAAGAATGTGCAGAACAATATGTCTTCAAAGGTTTTTAATAAACTATCCAATAATAGAGCAAAATTTACAAATAGACCAAAAGAAAATGAATAAGAAATTCTGTAAATAATATATACATTCATTTCAACATAAACAACATCATTGCCACTTGTTTACCTGGGATTGTTTTTCAATGTATTAACTAAAAACTCGTGTAGATCTATACCAGTTGAATCTGTATACTCTTGACTAGAATCTAAAAGAAAAATAAATCCAGTTACAGAGAACGTGTTAATTCTTTCAATGAAACCAAGCCATTAATATTTTAAGACTCCCGTTTACACAATAGCAGCTAGGATGACAAAGTCTGAAAGTTTAATGTCACCTTGCTTCTTTATCAACAGAAAATGTGAGGGGTGAGTGAGGGGAGGGAGAAAATCTCTCTTACTTTGCCTCCCTATCTTATAGATCTCTCAATAATACTTCAGATGGTGAAGGACTGTAAAACAAGTGAGCAGGCCAGGAGAATGGGTCTATTTTTTCATTATATCAGGCCCATTTTAGGGTTTATTCTGCAATATTCATGCGTTTTGCATCTCAGAGTAGTGGAAAAGCGGTCTGTTGGTTTTTGAACAATATTCCCAAAGTTGCAACGGTGGTGTATGACCTGTATGTTGTCCTGAGGCACAAGGTGCTCACCCCACTCGGGAAGGAAGTTTGAAGTAAAACATATGAACACTAATCTACTTACTGAAAAAAAAAAAAACCCACTTAAGCCAATGTGTGAAATTCATTAATGTTGACATTTCTACCTCCCAAAAGATCACATTTCAAAAACGTCTCACGTCTCACATCAGAAATCTTATATACGTGATATGCTAGTGTTCTGAGTTTGCATGTCTTCCTTTTTAAATTGTTTGTTGTTGTTAGTTGCGAAGTCGTGTCCGACCCATCACGACCCCATGGACAACGTTCCTCCAGGCCTTCCTGTCCTCTACCATCTTCTGGAGTCCATTTAAGCTCACGCCTACTGCTTCAGTGACTCCATCCAGCCACCTCATTCTCTGTCGTCCCCTTCTTCTATTGCCCTCAATCTTTCCCAGCATTAGGCTCTTCTCCAGTGAGTCCTTCCTAGCACACTCCAATTAATTTTGAGCATGCAATTCCCAGAGAAAACTGGGTCTAAGATAGCCTAACTGCTCAGCTAAACCAACTCTCTATTTGACATGAAGATAAGGGGATTATATACTTTCAGTACTAATTAGGCATCTGTGGGAGATTCTTCCGAGAATAAACTTACCAATATATAAAAAAGAGGCATTATGATAAATACTAGCAACCTGCAGGTTTTTTAAACCTACAGCCCAAATCATGTACCGGTAATTTAAGAAGAGGATAATGTATAGCAAACCTCTTGATAACATTTTCCTGGGTAATTTATCAGACTTCTCCTTTTCAGCTTCATCTTTTGAGGGTTTCTCTTCCTTTTCAAATAACTGTGTTAACTGGATTTGATTTTTTTCCTGTTGAAAAGTTGAAAATTAACAATTTTTCCCCCCAAGAAAGGTATCCTGTAAAGAAAATGGTGTCTGTTTAAATAGTCTACAGGCATAACATCAACGAAAACCCTGACATTTGGCTGCAAACCAAAAGGCCAATCTGAAATAACTGATTTTGAGCCTCTTAAAATGCAACTCCCTTAAGTTCATATGCCTGGGAAATGGGCAAATGATTCAAGAAACAATATTGCTATTATTTCCTATAAAATTACCCCCAAGCTAAATTTTCAAAGAAAGCCAGCTTCCATGCAATATTTGAACAACAGCTTAATGGGAGGCAGGTGAATCTTAAGAACCACAATTGATGTTTTGAAGGTACAGGCTCTCACACTTCTTTGCATTTATCTGGGAGGAGATTTAGGTAAGATTAGTTTTGTTTTATCATGTGTGAACAAGAAATAAACCATGATTATAAGCCAACTGAGAGCAAGTTTGCTGTAGTGGTTAAGGCATCAGGCTAAAAATCGGGAGTCCCAAAGCCAGCTGGGTGACCTTGGGCCAGTCACTCTCTCTCAGCCCTAGGAAGGGGGCAATGGCAAATCATTTCAGAAAAACCTTGCCAAGAAAACTGCAGGGACTAGACCAGGTAGTGACCATCAAAACTGACTCAAAGGCACACACACACACACACACAAAGGCTGATTAATTTGAACTAGGCATATCTAATCACTAGCCAGAACTTGTTTTTAATCTTAATTCATAAACAATAAACCAGCTTTCAGGAAAAGTAAATCTAAATCTAAATTCCCTGGCAAAGAAGATGTCTAGGAACCAGATGGTTTCCTTGGGTTTGGTCCATCTGCAGAATGTATTCCAATGCCAACACTAAACAACGCTTAGTAATAAGATGTAAATCACTTTGAAATATGCTTGGTATGTTGTTTAGGTTGCAGTATCTCACAAAACAAAATCAACCTGAATAATTTAACTTTAACTCAACAAGAAGTACAGTCCCATTGAGTTAAATTTGTGCACTGTTTTCTCTTCCATACAACTCCTCGACTTGTTTAACTTAAATGCTATGCGCGAGACTGATTTTTGCAAAAAAACTCTGTCTTGTACAATAATATAAAACATAATAATATAAAAATCTCAGATAATTAGAAGTTAACTAGCAAACATACATACGAAAATAATTGTTAGATAAGAAAAAAAAATCACTGCCTTTGAAGCTTAAATTACTTTTCTTACATGTGGAGTTGCTCACTTCGAGAGCGGGCAACTAAATTTCATTTTTGATGTGTGCCGTTGTGCCCACAGTAAAAAAATGACAATAAAGGTTATCTTATCTTATCTTCATATCTTATAAAATCTAGCTCAATAGGAATATGCTTCTTGTAAGACTGAACTGCAAGCCTCCACATGTAAGAAAAGTAATTTAAGCTTCAGAGGCAGTGATTTTTTTTTCTTATCTAACAATTATTTTCGTATGTACGTTTGCTAGTTAACTTCTTCTAATTATCTGAGATTTTTATATTTTTATATTTTATATTATTGTACAAGACAGAGTTTTTGCAAAAACCAGTCTCACGCATAGCATTTAAGTTAAACAAGTCGAGGAGTTGTATGGATGGCAAAGATCCACACTTTCTAGAACTGAAAATGATTCTGCATTGAGAAAATAAATACAATAACCAAGGTAACCTCCCTTTTTCCAATCCTGTAATCCCTTACTTCAGACCAAAGTGGGTACATGCTATAAAAATAAGGATTCGCTTATACAGATCTGTTCTTTAGCCTTTTTGTTGTTTTCAAATAGGTAAATGAAATAGAAGTAGTTAAGTAACATGCTACATCAGTTTCAAAATGTATTTCATTGCATGATTAAACATATTTTTATCTTGAGATAATTGGTTACATTCTTAACTTATAATATTTTTAATGGTTTTATTTATCCCAGAGTTTTTCTAGGTAGAACTTTGCCACCCCAGAGCCAACTTTGATTTTTGTGTCACCTGATATCTATTTTAAGAAAAAGTGATTACAACCTATAAATGAAATCTGTTAATGCATAATGCATTCAAGTTGAGAAAGTTTTTTGAATCTTACACCCATACATGAAATTGAATGAAACCAAAACCAACACTGAAGAGCATTTTTAAAGACTGATCATAATAAAATTACAAATGTTATGATGCACAAGCTAGCTATAAAACATTTGGGGAGGTAACAATTAGTATGTTTTAGAAATGATTTAGCTCCCAGTCAAGTTTATGGAAGAAGTAATTCACTCAGTCCATAAGCCAGGAATTCTCCATGCAAGCATCACACATTACTGTGGAACTAGCTCTACAAAATATTAATCTCTAAAACTATCTGCACAAATATTAATCAGCTAATAAATAATAGGCTACAACCACTCATTATTTAGTATCTTATTGCTTTGATACCTAGTAAAGGTATTAAATAAATAAATAAATAAATAAAATAAATAACCTTTATTGTCATTTTTTTATATTGTGGGCACAATGGCACACATAAAATAATGAAATTTAGTTGCCCGCTCTCAAAGTGAAACATATACATGACACACACCTAAACATACTATGTACAACATAGATATAGACCCACATCCCTACATATACATAGCAAATAAATATTAAATACTGTCCATCTTGAATATATAACGCAAGGAGGAAGTTTGAGAGTTCGCAAGGTTAATGCTGTATGGAATGAAACTATGGCTGAATCTGGATGTTCTGCTACGGATACCACGAAGCCTCCTCCCAGAAGGTAACAGGGAAAACAGGTTGTGGAGAGGATGTGTAGTGTCCCAGAAAATCTTGCGGGCCCTGCTCAAGCAACGCTTCTGTGCTATGTCCTGGATGGTAGGGAGGGAACTGCCAATGATCTTTTCGGCCATCCTCACCACTCTCTGCACTGCCTTCCTGTCTGAAGCAGTGATGCCTCCAAACCAGACTGTGATGCTGTATGACAGGATGCTCTCGATTGTCCCCCTGTAGGAAGTGGTCAGGACAGGGGAAGGAAGATGTGCTTTTCTCATGCGGCGCAGAAAATGCAGGCGCTGATGTCTTGAATGTACAGGTGCCCACATTTTGCCCTCCTCCTTGTATTTAGCTGGGAGGAGATTTAGGTTAGTTTTGCTTTATTCAAATGATGGTTATCATGTGTGAACAAGAAATAAACCACAATTATAAGCCAGATGGATAACTGAAGACAATACTATGCTTAAAGATTACATGAACAGTTTTGCTTTGTCACGACTTTCTACTTCACAGCCTTTTTTTGTTCTTTTACACGACTTTCTACTTCACAGCCTTTTTTTGTTCTTTTACAGAGTCAAATACCCAGCAAGTCAGAAGACTTTATACAAACTGCCATAAGTCCATCACATTAAGTGATTTTCCAAAATTTTGTAAAAAGACAATGGACAAATGTCTCAATTTTGACCAACCCCTCTCCCCTGAATTTCTTCCATGTGATGTGAAAGCATTTCATTTTGTCCACATTTTCATATCCAAATTGACATAGTTGCCTTTTTAATGATATACGTCCTAAGATTTTGTGCTGTAGCATCAACTTAAAATTGGGAAACTAAAATGCAGAATGAGAAGAAATTGCACAGCCAATGTAGAGTTTCTTTTTGGTGTTTACACAAACATTAAGATTCATTGGGAACTTCATGATCTAAAATTTCTAGTCTATTGTATCACAGTTGTCAAAACATTTTTACAATAAGGCATCATAGCTTCATACAAACAGCAAAAGGATTCCCTGTATTTGGTTCTCTAGAAGAGCAGCAACTGGAATTTAAAATGATTATCCAAACTTTTCATAATCTGGCTTCCTCTAGAAAAAATAAATACTAAATTTTACTGATCAGAATCTGAGTTTAATAAATATTCCAAGGTAGAGTACCTTATTTGTAATGAAATAGCTGGAAAGCAAACCCTCGCTATCAAATAAGCGATTTTAGAACTTCTAATTGGCAAAAGGACAGACACCAGGATGACATCAAGAATCTAAAGAGGAAGCTTATCTCATTTAAATGTGGTCATAGTTATGCTAAAAGGACGAATGTCCAAGTCTGCTGTTTTCACAGAGGAAATCTATACACTGTCTTTCAGTCCAAAGTGGTAAAAACTATATTGCAGGAGCTATCCTGGCTACTAATCTGCTTCCAGATGCAATTCAAGATGCTGATTATCACCTTTAAAGACCTACAGGGCTTCAGGCCAGGCTATTTGAAAGACAGGCTCTCCCCTATTGCATCTACCTGGCCCAACAGGACAGGAAGGCAGAGTATATCACAGGTCCCAATGATTAGGGATGTACATTTGAAGGGACCACATCATTTTTAAGAAGAAATATAATAAGACTAGAAGGAACTAGATAAATTTGCCTAAATGATTCTGGCAGCTTATAATAGCTAAAACGATCCAATAAAAAAAAGTTAAAAACCAATATAGAAACATTTAGAAATCAAATCATTCTATACGACTGATTATCAGTTGCATCAAACATGGAACCTTCCCATGATGAAGACTAACTTCCAGAATTCTTGGCCAAGTTAGCCACTGCTGATCATTCTGGAACCTGAAATCCACCCTCAGCTGCAGGAGACCTGGTTGTGGAAGGGTGATATAAATGAATAGCCTAGGAAATGGTAGTTCTATAAATACTCTTGCTTTACTGGAAGTAGAAATAAACTTAAGGATGACATTCAAAAAATATATGAGTATGCATTTTCTACATAATTACCCTGAAGCAATACCGATTAAAATAAATAAAGCACAACTGCATTCCAATATAGCTATATTTCATTTTACTGCTAAGGAAAATAAAAACACTATCAGTTGATCATTCAGGCCACTGGATTGGATGGTATGCCACTCAATATTTAATCTTAAAATTATTTCTAGGCATATGAAAAATTAATCCTGGAAATCAAAATTATTATCCTGCCAAATAAAATGAGATTTCAAAAGTCCTATTATCCAGATGGCTTCTGAGAACATCTTGCTCAGTCAAAATTAACATCTCTTCAATAATCAGATGAATCTCAACAAGGTTAACCCAGTATAATCTCTGTTATTATACTTCATTTAGTTAAAATAATTTTCTAACATCTGTAATTATTTATCTGACACAGCACTTAAAATACTAAAAATGCTGTCCTGCTCTTTTAAATGAATCCTACATATTCTTCATAAACATATTAAAATAAACAAATGCACATTATAAAAGCATACAACATCCAGTTTTCCATATTTCTCTGCCAACTATTACCATTCTAATTTAATACTGGATAGAAAAAATAAATTAATTCTGATAGTGAAGCTATTTGAATAAAAGGAATATACACAAGCCTTAACACTTTCAGGATTTGGAAGCCTGTGTTAAAACAATCAGTTTATAGTCAGTGGCTTAATACAACTTGGTACAAGAAAAAAAATGAACACATGCAAATTTGTATTTAGTAAAACTGCAACAAAGGTCTATGATACAAATGTATTCGCTCAGCTAACAGCCACAACCTTAACAGATTTATATGTAGGACTCTTCTTTAGATATCATGCAAACTATACTTTGCTTTTTGTGAAATACTGTATAGGTTCCCAGTGTTATGCCATAATAGATCAGGGGTTCCCAATCAGACTTTAAGACTTGCAGACTTCAACAACCAGAATTCGCCAGCCAACATAGGCAAGTTGCCAAGACTGGAAACCCCTGCCATAGATCACGGTTTAAAAATCACAACGCCTTGTCTATACAGCATAGTAAATGAAAACTAAACAAATCTTAGCATGACGTATGTACAAAAAAAAGTTGGACTATAATTGATACTAGTGCCAAGGGAAGTTCTATTACAACATATGTGAAATTCAATCTGATTGATACCATTGCTTCAATTCTAAAGCTGCTGGACTGTGTAAGGCAATTGTTTTTTTAAAGTTGTAGTGCTACATTTTGATACCAGACATAAATATTCCAAAGTATGTTATCTTTTAAACCACATAACAGAATGTAAAAGTCAATCAGGAAGTCAAATGAGAAGACTTTTTTTTTCATTATCTTGGGTTAGTCACATGGGATAGCACATGAATGCAGATGTGTACTCAGCTAAAATATTTACAATTATTAAGTCAAATATTTAAAGTTCAATCATCAGTTTGTTGACATTCATACAGATTCACTAGCATGCTCCAAATAATACATCTTCTTGCATCCCACTCCCATCCTTCAAATCATTCCCAAACATTTTTACAGAACAAAAATGAAAGTAAACGACCTCAGAACTATTTTATTTTTACCTGGATGTCCTGCGAAATTTCAGCTGTGGGAGGTGGAGGAGATTCTTCACACACAGCCAGGCTCCGAACTAGCTTTAATTTTGTACTTGACTAAAGAAAAGTATTTATAATTAAAAACTACAGTTCACAGATGTTTTACTTTAGTTATCTTGCGGTCAGCTATAAAACAAAACTGCTTACATAAAAGGATGCCAGCAACTTTCAACAACACACTGTAATTCATTATTTGGGAGCAAAAACACCCTAAAAAAGCAAAAATAAAAATAAAAACAAAACTCTGATGCCAATTTAAGCTTTGAAGTCATCACAACATCAGCAAAAAGCAAACTACAGTTAATGAAAAAAAGAGGTAGAAGCAAAAAGCAGCACTATTTTCTCTGTCTAGCAACATCAAGCCACCAAAAATATAAAGGCCAAGCAAAAGCAAACAGTTAGGCAAATCATAAATCCAAAAAACAGAAAAATACACTTTGGTTGCCAACGAAAGAAAGAACAAAACTAATTTTCAATAAACAGCCAGGCTTCCGTCAAGCATGAAGACTACCTTAGCATGCCAGCACAGCACACACGTCTACTGTACCTTTGACCTTTTTCCTGTCTGTCCAAAAGACTGCACTGGCCGCTGAATGGTGAGCACAACAGAAGAGAATTTGCATTAAATTTCATGTACTGCTTGTGTAAGGCATTTGGTGTGCACAGTAGAACGAAAGCAATTTCATGGTGACCGTTAATTATAGGATGATCCATCCCTCAAGGAAATGCAAGAACATCCAAGACCTCGCTACTGAGATCGGACTTGCTAGATGTGTGTGTGTGTGTGTGTCACCAGGCCAAATCCTGGGCAAGAGTTTTGCCTGGTCACTGAAAAATTAGTGGACTTCAGAAACTGTTACGGTCTGAGAGACTGAACACTTTCCAGCCACGGAGAAAAGGCTCCTGCTTCTCTACCTGTTCAGTTTTGACAGGTAAGGAGGCTGTTACGATTATCTGAAATTAAAATTTTAAAATATTTCCTCATCTGTGCCAACCACCATGGTAATGTCCAGTTTCTAAATGACAAGGCTGCTATTGAGCTGGGTCTTTTTTTTTACCTTTTACATCTTTCTGGAAAATAGACACTGTTTTTATCTCCTTCCATTCTATTATTCAGTGATACCTCCTCCATCTTTAGGGAGTGTTATTATGCTTACAGGTGTTGAACTAATCCATCCTTCGATAGGTTAAATTTACTGCGAAGGCTACTCCATTAGGCACAATTAGAGATTTAGAGCAGTTCTACCACAATGTGAAAAATGTCCTCAAGTGTCTTCCGTTTCGTGAACCGTAAAATCCCCGTCCTCCATTCAATTATATCTTTTCCTACTCCTAAGGGAGGAGACTGAAACACTGTCTATAATATTTGTAAGCAATTTTAAGTACTTATAATTGCTCCCTCTGTAACTCAGATTGCTTGCAAGGAAAGACATATGGAAACTTCATATATACGCTCTTGAGTTCCACAGAAACAATGTGAAATAGCACTGTTCCTAGCAGTTGCTAAATAAAAATGTGGAAACCCACTCACTTATTCAAGAAAGTGTTAGATCCTCGGTGGGAAATGGTTTCAGTCACATTTCCACAGAACAAAAATTAGGCATGATTTTCTCCATCTGTGTACTCTAATGGATAATCTATAAATATCTGTTCATTCTCCTTCCATACTTATTGATCCGCTCACACATAAGAGTTAGTGATAATACTAAAGCAGGCTTGTTAATAAGAAATGCTAATCAAAACTCCAAGTAGCCAGCAACCTTGCTGAGTAATCCTGGGTATTAACCTCCATTTTAGTTCACAAAAAGATAATTGAAAGAATAACTAAGAAGTACAGAACATTTTTCCTGAGTGGGCATGCAATTTTGCAGTATACAATAAAGAGAAAAAAAATACCAAATGCTTACCTAAGCATAACATATATGGTTATAGCTTTTTTAAAAAAACTCAACACACACAAGCATGCAGGCAATGAGATCGAGGATATCTCAAGACATCAGAATAATTAAAACCACAAAGAAATTGTTTGTGATTCTTATGCTAGATAAAAAGAATGGCTTCCTACTTGGGTGGACTATACTTATATTGTGCCACATCATTCAAATCTGCATTATATAGGATGAAGATTGATGGTTTAATACTGGAGTCAGCAACAAATGTCCATAAATATTGGATAAGCTTCTTGGCATCTCCCAAAGGCCCTGTCTCTAATAATTAAATTTTATTCTGTTTTAAAAATTGAACTAAAAACAGATGCATAGCTTCTAGTTGCTCTATCATCCTTCTCTTCCTCTCATTTCAGATGACCCTGTTTTCCCAAAAACTAAGGAAGTAGAAGTAGCAGGAAGCTTGTTTTAATCCAATCACACCAGCTATAAAAACAAGCAAGCAAGCAGTTGCTTGAGATGTGGACAACAGGCCTGAGTAGGGCAGATGGTAATGACCTAGGGCAGGGGTCCCCAACCCCCGGTCCGTGGACCAGTACTGGTTCGTGGCATGCTAGCAACCGGTCCACACAAACAAGCAAAGCCCCCTCCGTGGGATGCAGGCAGTACACAAAACCACGCACTCTCCGGTCCGTGGGAAAACCTCTCTCCACGGAACCGGTCCCTGGTGCCCCAAAGGTTGGGGACCTCTGACCTAGGGAACAACTCCATCTCTATTCTCACACTTTTAACAGTTGGTTTGATCTAATTTCAGGCTCTGCCTGAAAACAGAAGCTGACATTTTCAGTATGCTTGTGATATAAAACACCTATGCCTAAAACCTAGCTGAAAACAGATCTAATTTTTTTATAGAAGACATGAAAATTATTACTGGAAATCAAGCCAAATATGTTCTTGATCTATGGATATTGGAGCAAACAAAAGCCCGAGTTTCTCTCTACATAGGAGAAAGTGAAGGATTTAATTCAATGTGCACATCAGCAATCTGGTTTCTTAGCCTGGTCTCCGTATTTCACAATTGCTTTAATGTGCAGCTTTCCCTAACATTGGTTTATTAAAATGTGGCTTAATGAATAAACCATAAAGCCCTGGGTCCCCACAATTTACAGGACATAAACATAGTTTACAAACCACTATTTTAAATCATAGTCTTAGTGTGGCTTAAACTGAATATATAAATCAGGCCAGTGATGTGCTACAAGGGTCATGTTCCTACTGACTGAATCTGTCCCATTACAAGCAGATGAATTTAGCAGTCTCATACGGTGTTTCCCCAAAAATAAGACCAGGTCTTACATTAATTTTTGCATTAGGGCTTATTTTCTGGTTAAGGCTTATATTCGAGGAAATACGGTACTAAATGCGTCGGTCTGGCTGATGATCTTAACTGGGGTTTATTTTTGGTGTGGGGTTTATATTACGAGCGTCCTCAAAAATCATGCTACGGCTTATTTTCCGGCTGGGTCTTATTTTAAGAGAAACACGGTAGTACTGGTTCCATTTTCAATACTCTTTGAGCATTCAAACGAGCAAAGGGATGTCATTTAGCCTGGAGTGACTACAAAAAGTTCATTTACTCCCTGGGGTAGACCACATCAATTAGATAAAAAGCTGAAAATGCAAAAATGGTTATTTGATATCCTTTGCTTTAGAGAGGCACTGCAGAAGACAATATGACGTTACTTCCACATCAACGCGAGTTAAAGAAAAAACATGTAAAAACATTGCTATTAATCTAGTAAATTCTGAAAAAAAGAGAGAGATTTATTAGCTCAGGGAACCAAACTCCCTTCAGGAATTCATGTACGCATTCATATCGCACAAAAATATCAACTTGGATATAAAAGGAAAAATTCTGCTGTAACATCAGACATCATTGATGCGAATTAGGAAAAAAAAAAAAAACCTTCGTTAATAAGAGGCAAACGTATTTAGAAAGAATCTCTGTGCCCAGAAGTGGCAGTGTTATGAGTTCAGTAGACTTTTAGGGTTATTTATAATTTATTATTTTTTGAATAAAAGCAAAGTTAGATTGCAGGTTGAATCACTTCTGCTGGGTCTATTAGAACCCATTCGACTCATAGAAATGAGGTTTTCATAGTTTTCTAGAACCAATCTCACAGCTTCTTACTGAGACAAAGCCAATTTTGCTTTTATAAGGCAGTGTTTTTTCATCTTAGCTGCTTTCAGATATGCAGATTTCAGTGCCCAGAGTTCTCAGAAGTGTCTTTCTGGATTTCAGAAGTCTTCACCAGGAAAAGTTCTCATCAAACCACCATCAAAGTAGCTATTAAGTCGTGGGGTTGCCTCACCAAAATGATATAGTCCATCACTTGAACACGGCACTGCATATCTAGCTCACAATTACTGCAAGAATCAGAATCAAGGTTTCAAAATCAATCCTAAATCTTATTTTTACTCTATGTACTTGTTTCCTGGGAAAAGACAGTTTTTAGCCAGCAAGGCAGCAAATAATGCAGCTCCAAAGATAATGGCTCAAAACAACAACCACTGTCAAAAAATAAATGGAATCACTGAAAATATATCTTGCCTGACGCCACAGAGCCCATCAGTTATCACAAACTTAATCAGTCCCTTTTGCCTATAGTTATGTTAAAAAACATTCAGTGTTGATATCATTTAAAGAGAAAAATAACTCTATCCCAAACAGTCTTACACATAATGTACCCGCCTCTATGCCCAGAGCAACTAACCAAGGGAACACATTACAGTAACTGTATAATTTATATAAGGAACAGATAGCATTTCGAAGGAGGAATTACATTTTTCACTTTGCAAATAATTTTCCCTATCAAGTAGGGACTTTTCTATCAACAGAAAACTGAAAAGCAAGAACAATTGCTTCTTTCAGAGCTCTTCATCTCAAGTGAAAATTACCTCTGAAATACGGTTTCCCCTAAGAAGAACCGCTGTATTATCACATTAGTTAAAAAGACGATTGGGCAAAAGAAATATTCAAGTGCCACAGTAATAGAGGTGAAAGGACCAAGTAAGTTAATAACCACTTTTCACACTACTTGCTGGCATTTGTATCAGAATCACTAAGGCAGTTTCGGGTTGTAAAGATGAAGCCGGTGACATCACCACTGCCCACAGGACGCCCAGTTGGGTGCCTTTCATGTCCCCAGCAGGAGCTAGAGCGAAAGACAGGAGCTCAACCCTGCCCCATGGCAGTACTCTGTCTCGAACATGGGCTTGCTAACATCCATCCCAGCATCCTAACCACGTGAGCCAGCATACTGCCACTTTTCACATTAGAAATGCCCCAGGCAAAGCATATTTGTTTCTTTATGGTTTCAATCGTTACAAGACACATTTATACCTTAATGGTACTTATTGATAACAGACGCTCCACAGTGCCACACTCCAACACTGAAGCTTCTCAAATATAGGCAGTCTTCTCTGAACATTCTATTTATTTATTTTATTTTATTTTATTTATTTATTTATTTATTTTGGAATGCTTGGAGAAATTGTGTAAAAGCCTGTCTTAAATGATTCATAAATAATTAAGCTATATTCAACTTATGCCAACTATTAGTACAACATAAGTACCTCTATCGTTATCTCAAGTAAAAAAATATAGAAATATCAAAAATCATGAAATATTGTAGAATTCAAAGTCATAATTTCTAAAGGAAAATATCAACAGTGATCAAAGAAGACTGCCAATATTGACTTTATATTATTAAATAATAAGATATCAGGTGTACATTATTACTATGTTAAAAGTCAGATAGAGGTATAGCATAATTCTATTTATTCAGATGGGATTTTATTTTTAATAATCATAGTAAGAAACTTTTTTAAAAAATGACCTGGTTATGTATCAATGTGAATCTAAAGCACCAGTAAAACAGTTTAGCCAACAAATTAACTTCTGGAAAATACAGAAACAGAAGCAGCTGAACTGATTTATGAAATATATTATGTACTATTGATAGATAAAGGCATCAAAAATGATGTTGCCTTGGTGACCAAACATCTCTATTTTGTTCTCATGCCGAGCTGCAGAGATAATAAAAGCTTCTGAAGCAGAAGCTTTGAACTTTTATTAAATTTTATAGGAAGAGAATGGGACAAAATTTGAATATAGCTGCACTAAAGAAACACTGGAAGTAACTTTAAACTCAGTAATAAATCAGAAACAGTCTCCAGCAGTCTCCAACCTTTGCGGCTTGGTGGCCCAGCTGGGAGGGGAGGGGGGAACCGGGCCACGCGAGCAATGGGCCAGTGCGCATGCAAATGCAGCTCAATTGTAAGTTGAGCTGCATATTGCATCAGCCGGCCACTTGTGCAAGTTGAGCTGCGCACACATGTGCGCAACCCACCGCTTGCACAAGTTGAGCTGTGTGAGTGCGTGTGCACCAGCCCGTTCGCATGGCCTGGTTGTGAATAGCCATGGCTTGGGGGTTGGGGACCCTTGTTATACCAGATACACGAGTCTTGGTTTGCACCAGAGTTATTAGCAAGGAAGGTTGACACATTATTATGGCTGATCACTAAGATCAGTAGTCCAATATAGCCAAACACTGGACTTCAACACAAGATAATATTGTACTTTGAAAAATTTTCTTTGGCTACAATTAACATTGTTCAAACATTTAGAGAAAAAATAGAGTGACCTAGTGAATATTTTGTAATATTATATTTTTACTGCATAGATTACCCATAGCACTTGCAACTAAGATCTATTTGCAAGCACAAATTTTTAAATATTTCAGTGAACAATTTATAGAGACTCAGACAACAATGCTATATATACAGTGGGGCAAAAAAGTATTTAGTCAGCCACCAATTGTGCAAGTTCTCCCACTTAAACAGATGAGAGAGGCCTGTAATTGTCATCATAGGTAGACCTCAACTATGAGAGACAAAATGAGAAAACAAATCCAGACAATCACATTGTTTGATTTGGAAAGAATTTATTTGCAAATTATGGTGGAAAATAAGTATTTGGTCACCTACAAACAAGCAAGATTTCTGGCTCTCACAGACCTGTAACTTCTTCTTTAAGAGGCTCCTCTGTCCTCCACTCATTACTTGTATTAATGGCACCTGTTTGAACTTGTTATCAGTATAAAAGACACCTGTCCACAACCTCAAACAGTCACACTCCAAACTCCACTATGGTGAAGACCAAAGAGCTGTCGAAGGACACCAGAAACAAAATTGTAGACCTGCACCAGGCTGGGAAGACTGAATCTGCAATAGGCAAGCAGCTTGGTGTGAAGAAATCAACTGTGGGAGCAATAATTAGAAAATGGAAGACATACAAGACCACTGATAATCTCCCTCGATCTGGGGCTCCACGCAAGATCTCACCCCGTGGGGTCAAAATGATCACAAGAACGGTGAGCAAAAATCCCAGAACCACACGGGGGGACCTAGTGAATGACCTGCAGAGAGCTGGGACCAACGTAACAAAGGCTACCATCAGTAACACACTACGCCGCCAGGGACTCAGATCCTGCAGTGCCAGACGTGTCCCCCTGCTTAAGCCAGTACATGTCCGGGCCCATCTGAAGTTTGCTAGAGAGCATTTGGATGATCCAGAAGAGGATTGGGAGAATGTCATATGGTCAGATGAAACCAAAGTAGAACTGTTTGGTAGAAACACAACTCGTCGTGTTTGGAGGAGAGAGAATGCTGAGTTGCATCCAAAGAACACCATACCTACTGTGAAGCATGGGGGTGGCAACATCATGCTTTGGGGCTGTTTCTCTGCAAAGGGACCAGGACGACTGATCCGTGTACAGGAAAGAATGAATGGGGCCATGTATCGTGAGATTTTGAGTGCAAACCTCCTTCCATCAGCAAGGGCATTGAAGATGAAACGTGGCTGGGTCTTTCAGCATGACAATGATCCCAAACACACCGCCCGGGCAACGAAGGAGTGGCTTCGTAAGAAGCATTTCAAGGTCCTGGAGTGGCCTAGCCAGTCTCCAGATCTCAACCCCATAGAAAACCTTTGGAGGGAGTTGAAAGTCCGTGTTGCCCAGCGACAGCCCCAAAACATCACTGCTCTAGAGATGTGCATGGAGGAATGGGCCAACATACCAGCAACAGTGTGTGCCAACCTTGTGAAGACTTACAGAAAACGTTTGACCTCTGTCATTGCCAATAAAGGATATATAACAAAGTATTGAGATGAACATTTGATATTGACCAAATACTTATTTTCCATCATAATTTGCAAATAAATTCTTTCCAAATCAGACAATGTGATCATCTGGATTTGTTTTCTCATTTTGTCTCTCATAGTTGAGGTCTACCTACGATGACAATTACAGGCCTCTCTCATCTTTTTAAGTGGGAGAACTTGCACAATTGGTGGCTGACTCAATACTTTTTTGCCCCACTGTATTTACCTAAGATAAATACCTATTGAACAAAGTGGGGACTACGTCTAAGCAGATATGCACTGCTATAGACTATATTGGATTGACAGATTTACTCCATATACAGGCAATATTGGCTTATCAATGGTAATTGGTTTTTTGGCTGGGGCAGCAACAAAAGAGAGGAGTGTGGTATTCATCAACGTTCTTGTTTACACAGGACTGTTTGGAAAGAAGGTGAGGTTTCTTAATTGCACGGGAGTATGGAGAAGATTAGAAATCACAGGAGATGCTCCTAATCAACCTTACCTTCTATAATCTATATGGTCTACCACAAAAGAAAGAAACCCCAATATTTTTCTAAAACCAATGTAGAATTCCAGAAAACTTAAGGAGGGTAAGGAAAAAAATAGAAGTTTGACTAAGCAAACATGTCAAAGTTGCACAATGAAACACTACTACCAGAAAAGCAGAAAGTAAAAGGGGCCACAATCAAAGCAATCAAAATTGCTTTGGGGTTTTAGGAACAATTCTCTTTGGACTCTGTTTTCAACTTTGGATTACTCTCTCACTTAAATTCTTTTAAAGAAATGCTGAAACTAATGAAATTAAACTGCTTTTGTTAAGAATAGCAACTACGAAGTAGAAAGCTTAACATTCAACTGAAATTAACCAAGCTGGTTTTTGGTTTTAAAAAGCATGTATTTCATATTTGAAGTGAACATTGATCAATTCAACGTGTTTTGGACCTCTGATATTATATTAACATGATGACTCACCAATACAAAATATATATTGCTACCAATACGCCCAGTTTGCCTTCTGAAAAATGTACACACATATTTTCAGACCTACTTAAAAAAATTAAAAACACAATAATAAGAAAAGAGTAGATTAAAGCAAAGGTGCAAACAAAATTACAGTTCGTGCATTTTAAGATCACCAACAAAACTGACTCAAGTATAATTAAGAGACACCATGTTTTATTTTATGTTATTTATATGTTAAGATTTGTATCCTGCTTTTTGTTCTGGAACACAAAGTGACATACATTGTTTTCCTTCCTTCCATTCAATATACACTAGGATGAAAAAAATAAGATGGGAGATATTTCTCTTACCTGTACATCATTTTTATTATCGGTACATTTTTCAACCTTTTCTGCTTGAATTTGCTCTTGACTTTCTGATCTTATGAAGTGTTCCACTGCAGTATTGTCTTTTATTTCGGCTTCTGAACATTTCATTGTATCACCTTCCTCCTTTACTCTAATCGTATCAGTCATCCTCATTAGAAAGGGTTATTTTAAAAATCTAAAGAAAATATGGAGCCTGGAAAAAGAGAAGGAAAAGGAAGAGGAAAAGGAAGAATAGGGGTACCATCATTACTATATGTATTAGCCCATTTCAATAATACATGAAAAGATCAGGCTCAAAAGGCAGTTTAAAAAGATTTAGCCATGAACTCAGAATTGTTCACTTTATTAACAATCACAAATAATAAAATATTTGCAAGAATCAAAAGTGACATTCAAACCTAGGCAATATTAAACTTAACTAATATTTCAAATTGACATTCTGAATTAGACTTAGAAAGTATGATTTCATTAAATACCTCCTATATATAATGTAGCTGGAAACAGAGAATTACATCCAGACTTGTACATCTGCAAATGGAAGGCCAGTATTTCTTCAGATATGCATATGTGCTACTCAAACTAATTTTTACAGGTAGTCTTTGACTTGCAACTGGTTGTTTAAAGATCGTTTGAAGTTACAAGGGTCTCAGAATACAGCCCATAAAGCACTTCCGGTCTTTGTAAAACATAGTGCTACCCCTGTGTGGTCAGGTGATCCACCTCTGGGTGACTGACAACCTGTTCATATTTGCAACCGGCTGCTGTGCACCCCGCGATCATGTGATCACCATTTACAATCATCTCTGTCTGCTTCCCCGGAAAGTCAATAGGGAAGCCAGCAGGGAAGGTTGCAATCTACTGCTGCCTGCCGCGGAGCTGAGATTCCCTCCCAGCAGGCAGCTCTTTGCTGGGAGGGGAATCTCAGTTCTGCCTGGAGCTGTGATTCTGTCCCCACTCGCCAGGCAGCTCTTTGAGAACGAAAGGGCTGCCTACCAAGAAGGAATCTAAGTTAACTGAACGAAGGCTCTCAGCAAGACTATTCGCCAGAAAGAACGCTGTCCTGTCAAAGGACTAAATTTGGGTCACACTACCCCTATATAAGGGAAGCAGCGTGCTTCCCAAATCCATTGGCAACAACTCTTTGTTCACCTCACCATCGTGTTCCTCAACTTCTTAGATGCCTTTTTGTTTGTTCAAAACTTTTACTATTAAGAGTTCTGTTTGAAAATCTTTTAGAAAAGATAAAATACTTACCTGTGCACCTGTGATTTCCTGGGATGGGATAGGACACTGGGATTGTGTTTGTTGAGCGAAGCAGTCACATGGGTGTCTCACTTAACAGCCACTTTGCTCAACAACTGAGATTCCAGTCATAATTGTGGTCATAAGAAAAGAATTACTTATATTCAAGTCTTGTTAGAAGGCTTTAAAAGCTTTCCAAATCCTGATTTGAAGGAATATTTGTAGCTGAGTGTACCAACAAGTGTTAATGATTCCATCTAATGCAGCAACTCTACACATACATTGTTAATTCTCTAATTCAGTAAGTAGAGTGTGATTTATGGATCTCTGGCCCTTAACTATGGATTTTCCAATTAAAATAAATTGGTGGTAGTTATTTTTTGTTAAAAAATAGTTTTGAGGGGAAAATAGTGAAGATACAAATGTCTAAAGTACCAACTTTCAAAGCAAAGAGGAATCATCACTGTTCTCACGGACTTCCAAGGCAAAAATGATAAACTTTGGGATGAGGCTGTCCTGCTCAGTTGTAATATTTGGACCAAGTAGTATCTCTGTTATAGTACAGTAATACCTTGACAAACAGTACTACAGATTTCACAAAGATAAATCATTAAATTATTTCTAAAATATCCAACTATTTGCTGGTTATACATTTACATTTTTAAGCCCTGCAGACTGCAGTTTTAAAAATAATTACTAGAAAACAGAGTTCACAAATACACTGAAACCTTTGGGAAGATGGTTTCAGATCTGCATTGTAAATAGCCTTCCTCCTTCTATAATAGAAAGGCCACATAAGCAATTAAAAGCTTGGTACTACTTGCCTGGTGTATCCTGTAGATCTGTGATTGTGGTCCCCCACGAAAATAAAATAAAATAATCCAAGGATCTTTTTCACAGTCGTCAACCAAGATGTCAGTTGTAATGATCCATCTGGAATCTGAAAGGTGTCCCATGTCCTTATTCCTATTGGAGACCCCTGGGCTGTATTATACTGTTTGGCATCAGCAATACCATTCCTTTTAGACACCTAAAAAAAAATGTTTCGAAACCAACGGTTTGAATTTTTTTTTTTTGAAAAAATAAACACAATTTTAACTCTATTTAATTTTTTCCATATCTCTTCAAAAATTTCCATTTAAAGTTGTATGATTTTCACAACTTTTCTACAGCAGTCCTTAATATATAACTTGCAATTAATTATAAATATCATTAAGACCAGCAATACATTAATTGGGTTGGAAGGAGTTAGTGAATTAAATTTCAAATATTTTTCTTATAGCTGAGACTCTGTGATATAATCCAATGATAATGGCATTCTTGAAAACTTTCCTGTAAAGATGTGTGTTATATGTTTCAATTTAAATAAGGTACTTTCAGAAAGCACTTATAAATGCTACCGTCTTCATTCTTCATTTTCACACATTAAGTGTAAACCAAAAGGCTGAATTATAAGACATCAGGGGTTGAAGATGATTTGAGACTTTTTCTTTAAAAACAAAGGTAAAAAAGCAGCTCTAAGCTAAATGCAAAATATTAGATTTCACTTCACTGCATGGCTCAAATGGAACTGATCTATTGAATCTGAATATAAACGGTAATCATCATCCTGAAAAAACTAGTTCAAAACTTCCATAAGCAATCTGGAAATTGGCCAAAATTCTAAACTTTTAAAAGTATACATAAAAAAAAAGCAAATCACAATAGTATAAAAAGAAAAGAAAAATGCTTTAGTGGAAGGACCCTTTTCTTCTTATGATCCATGAAAAGATCACATACTATCTCTTCCCTTTCAACAGTCATACCTATTAGAAATCATAAAACATAATTTATTTTTTGAGGATTAAGAAGAAAGATGAGAATAATCTCATTATATACCATCTATGTTAAGAAAAACATGTATATATTTCTTTAACAGAAAAGAATTCAACTATGCATGGTAAATTTTTATAATTAATTAATTGGGCATAAACAGATGACTGAAAGCCCGATAAATTTAACTGCTGGGCAGATAATAAAAAGAAAATGATTACAAGTAACAAGCACAATTTGCTGATTAAAGATGTACAAGATGACCAGGATGAGCCTGAGGGAGGAGTCAAGCGTGTCATAGGTTTGGAGTCCCTTCACGCTCACAAGAGATCTAAGACCATCCCTCCTTGAATTCCGTGGCCTTTTTTCTACTGACAATTTGCTTTGACCGTTAGCAGTTCAGATTCTTGTAGAGAGAGTTAGCATGTATTATTAATTTAAACCGCCTTGACTCCTGATTTCCTGCGCATGATAGTAAGTTTTAAGTTTATGGATTCTATGAATACTAAGCAGATTTAAAACATACTGAATAAAACATGACAAAAATAAGAAAGACAGATCTACCTGACAGCATGAGGATCCCAATTATTTCTAAATGAAATTGTCTGGAGGAAAATAACTCTTTAATGTCTCACAACAGTTCAATTTTATTTCTTCCCTCATTCAAAACATCACATCGATTTCTCCCAATTTGATGTAAATGTAACTGAAATCCAAAAGCCATCATCTTGAGAAAAACAATGAGATCTCTAACTGCACAAAAGCTAATTTCCTATATTCAAACCTACCAAATTATTTAACTTTACATATAGTCCATCTCTTTCTTATACACATACACACATGCACATATATACACAACACACACACATATACATACATATACATGTATGTGTATGTATGTGTATATATAGATATATGGCAATTTATTTTTTTCCAACATGGGAAATCTCTGCCCATTGGATTTGTTGATTTTACTAAAAAGCAGTACTTCTTACATATAAAACAAGGCAGTTGGGATTGCAGTTTCTTTGTACATTTGGATTTCAAACTTACTCGGCAATTGAAAGTATTGTATCTTATAAAAATATTATGGAGATAGATGATAGCTTCCATTTGGTCAATAACACGCTAGCTTTCAATTGCAGTGCTATAGCACAATGTAAAGAATACCCAATATAAGGAAAGGAAAACATTTTTCAGCTGCTGAACAAGAAATAAAAGATTAGAAGTGTTCCCTACGGCAGAGGGCAGTAAAACACTTCAACATCTCAAATCACTCAGACTGAGACTTGCTAATCAGAAGGTTCAAACAGTAAAACACTCAAATAATTATTAAACCCCCAAACTATAAATCACCGCATAAACCATCAAAATATTCATTCAGTTATGATTTCTTCCTCTCAGGTTAGAGTTGCTTCAAGCGTAGAAAATCACTCACTGTATTGCAACCTGACTGTGTACGACTGTATACAAAGACAGAATTAAAACTGCAAAAAAAAGATGCATTGCTTTTAACAGAGAGCAATTTATTTTAAAATAAATGTGACAGATGGGAGTTTTTGGCCATATACAATTAAACTTCATTTTTAAAAATTTTATAATAACTATAAACAATGACAAATCACAACGAAGGAAAAGAAAGTAGCTGAAAATCTATAAAATTAGAACTATTGTCCGTGTCCTCTTATGTCAAAAGCTGTAAAAGCTTAGCCAATATTTTGTTGGCATAACATTTCATGACATTTATAATAGAATCAACAAAAGAAGACACTCTTCTGCTTTTTTCCCTTCTCGGTTATCTCTCTAATATACAGGAAGCATTCATTTTTCAATGGATAAAGAATTCTGCAATATTATTTTTGACAGATTATTCCTTCGCTAATCTATTTCATAACAGAAAGCAAAATGCTATCTGTTACATAATTACTTCCAGAAATACACTATTTCCTCTTAATTTTTAGCATTATGGCTAAGTAAGTCATAATGACCACTTTTTAGTTTAACAGAAAACACTCTAATCTTCAGTACAGCAGGAGACTCGGTATTCAGACACTTGTCTTTGTGTCCTCTTTTACAATTTAAGTCACAGGTTTATATGGTGTTTTTTTTTTTTAAGCTATTGCTTTAGCAAAAAATAGGCCAAGGCGACATTATATACGCATGCATTTAGCTGCTTCAAAATTCAAGAATAATGAACGGAAAGTCTCTGGAAGCCTTGGGCTGCTACTCAATGCCTCATTATTACTTTCCCCCCAAAGGATGCAAGTAAGCTGGTGAGGGACTCCAAATCTTGTCACTAATCAGGCAGGCAACATTTGAGGCACCACAACATACATGGATTTTGAAGGCCATGCTGTGAATGCTGTCAGAAAATGGTTGCAATGTGACGACTTGCCAGTTCACAAAATGATCAGTGCAGGTAGTCCTCAACTTACCACAACTGAGCACATTTCTGTTGCTAAGCGAGACAGTTGTTAAGTGAATTTGCCCCATTTTATGACCTTTCTTGCCATAGTTGTTAAGTGAATCACTGCAGTTGTTTAATTACAGGTAGTCCTTGAATTACGACAATTGAGCCCAAAGTTTCTGTTCAGTGAGACATTTGTTATGTGGATTTTGTCCCATTTTACGACCATTCTTGCCACAGCTGTTAAGTGAATCACTGAAGTTGTTAAGTTAGTAACGTGGTTGTTAAATGAATCTGGCTTCCCCACTGACTTTGCTTGTCAGAAGGTTGCGAAAGGTCACATGATCATATGAGCCCGAGACACTGCAACCGTCATAAATATGAACCAATTTTGCCAAGCATCCAAATTTTGATCATGTGACCATGTGGGGATGCTTCAACGGTCATAAGTGTGAAAAAAGGTCATAAGTCACCTTTTTCAGTGCCGTTGTAATTTCGAACAGTCACTAAACGAACAGTTGTAAGTCGAGGACTAGCTGGAGTTAAGTGAACCTGGCTTCGCCACTGACTTTGCTTGTCAGAAGGTCGCAAAAGGTGATCACGTGACCCTAGGACACTGCAACCATCATAAATGTGAGTCAGTTGCCAAGCGTCTGAATTTTGATCCCCTGTCCATGGAGATACTACAAAGGTTGTAAGTGTGAAAAACGGTCTTAAGTCACTTTTCTCAGTCTCATTGTAACTTCGAAGAGTAATCAAATGAGCTGTTGTAAAACAAGGACTACCTGTATTTCTGGCATGGCCAATCATCAGACATCCATTTGTAAGAAAGAAAAGTCATGATGTCGTATCTTGTCTTTTTCTCGGGTTGCCCAGAATGCTTTCCCCCATCCTAGCTCAACTTTATGCACAGAAGACACTTGCGTGAAATAAAAGGAATGGGATTCATGGGTTTAAAATGTATAAAAAGTAAAGCACCACTGAGAAATATGAGCACGTGTCACATTAAAAACCAGTCCTGGCAAACAGCTCTGCATACTCAACAAAACCAGCATCTTAATTTTGAATGCAGATTTTAGCCTACGGAAGGAGCATCCCTCGCAGTGAGAGTCTGAGCCCATGAGGAGCTATTCAGATGACTGTTTCTCACTCTTCTGACATTTAGGCTGCTCACAGCCATTGGACAGAAGACAAAACCTCTCCTGAGCACTTTAAAACATGATTTTGATGGAGAAAGCAGTCTTTCCAATAACTAATGACCCGTTCCTTAGGTGCATTTAAAAAAAAAGGAAGAAGGAAAAAGACAGGTCCCACATAATGCTTAGGAGGGTGAATAACTACTGCTCTAAGTGCAATTTGATAATTGGAGTTTAGGAAATTGTATTTCACAGCACAATAAGGAACTGTGTGTGAGTCATAATGCAAAGAAACATACTGCACTATTGTTATCCCTGTTCTAAAATGCAGCAAAAGCTGAATACATTACACCGGGAACATTAAACCGTCTAGACGCATTAGCCAAAAAGCACACCGGCTTCTTTCAATATGCCCCTCAGATTAAATAAAATGCTGCACAGGGCACAGAGAGTGCAAGAAAATATTTGGAAGGTTTTCTTCTTTTCTGGATCCTAATATTATCCTCTCTCAGGGAATGGGAAAAGTTAGGATTGATGAAATTTTAGAAACATAGAAATTCTATTTCTATATTTTTCTATTCCCATTCCACTCCATTCCACTGTGCAGGTAGTCCTCAATTTATTACAATTGGCCCAAAATTTCTGTTGTTAAGTGAGTTTTGACCCATTTTATGACCTTTCTTGCCACATTTGTTAAGCGAATCTCTGCAGCTGGTAAGTTAGTAACCCAGTTGCTAAGTGCATTTGGCTTCCTCATTGACTTAGCTTGTCAGAAGGCCGCAAAAGGTGATCACATGACCTTGAGACCCAGCAATGGTCATAAATGTGAACCAGTTGCCAAGCATCTGAATTTTGATCACATGACCATGACGTTGCTGCAAAAGTCATAACTATGAAAAACGATCATAAGTCACTTTTTTTGGTGCCATTGTAACTTTGAATGGTCACTAAAGGAACTGTTTTAAGTGGAGGACTACCTGTATTCTATTCTATTCAACAATAGCGCTTATGGGTTTTTTGGGGGCCTTTAGCTTTGATCGGATCAATTGGTATTTGTTATATTCTGCCACTGCTTCATTTCAATTTCAAATCTGGAAAAACATGAAAATCTGAAAAAAAAAATTGACAGTATGTTATCAAATGTAGCATCAGCTTGTTTAGGAGAATGCTGGCTGGATTTATTTATTTATTTTTTATTTAGTGCAGTATGAAGATATAGTCATGATGGATGGCAAAAAAAAGAAGGATAGCTTAGCCATTATTATCAGAATCAAGACACAATGACTTATTCAACAAACCATGGTTAAAGCAAATTGTGACCTAGAAACTCTGATAAATGAGGACCGGAGTAAATCACGTTACTTTCCTTCCAAAGTAAAAAGACTGAGACACGCCTGTCATCAATGATGTTTCCAATTCAGTTCTCATTTTCTTGCATAGGCAGTTTTAACTACATAGATGTACAGCTCAAAACCTAGTCAATACAATTTTGCAGTTTATAATATCATCGTTTCGATTTTACTTATTGTTTCATGGGAATATACAAGCTGGCTGGATGACTTTCGGTGAGTTACTGTCTCTCAGCCCAACTCACCTCACAACGCTGTTGAGTAAAGCTCTACATTTAGGCAAGAAAAAGCAAGCATACGGTGTAGAATAGGGGTTCTTGGCTCAACAGTAGTAACTGTGAGAAGAATCTTGGGGTCCTAGTGGACAATCACTTAAATATGAGCCAGCAGTGTGCTGCAGCTGCCAAAAAAGCCAACACAGTCCTAGGCTGCATTAATAGAGCGATAGAATCAAGATCACGTGAAGTGTTAATACCACTTTATAATGCCTTGGTAAGACCACACTTGGAATATTGCATCCAGTTTGGTCACCATGATATAAATAGCAACAAAGATAATTAGGGGACTGGAGCCTAAAACATATGAAGAATGATTGCAGGAATTGGGTATGTCTATTTTAATGAAAAGAAGGCCGGGGGTGACATAATTGCAGTGTTCCAATATCTAAGGGGCTGCCGCAAAGAAGAGGGAGTCAAGCTATTCTCCAAAGTACCTAAAGGAAGGACAAGAAGCAATGGATGGAAACTAATCAAGGAGAGAACCACCTTAGAACTAAAGAGAATTTTCCTGACAGAAGAGTTAATCAGTGGAATGACTTGCCTTCAGAAGCTGAGCTCCAACATTGGAGGTTTTTAAGAAGAGATTAGACAACCGTTGGTCTGAAATGGTAAAGGGTTTCCTGCTTGAGCAGGGGGTTGGACGGGACCTCCAAGATCCCTTCCAACTCCGTTGTTCTATTATTCTGAGAGGTAAATAGGAGAAGATAAGACTATGAGGTATGTTCACCACCTTAATTTATAAAAATAATAAGAGGCAGGGTTTTAAAAAATCTTTTAAAAACCCCTACAATCATATACAGGCAGGTTTTAGCACCCAGTTTAACTAATTTATAAAGCAATGTCTTGTCCTTTAGTAAAAACAATGCTGTAATGTTCCTTACAATTTGATTGGAAGGATCTTAATGCCGTTAAAGCCCACCTATTCCCTAATTAGCTGAAAAGCTTAGGTAAGACTTTGTTTGCCATTCTCTCAAAAGCCTTACCACACTCCAAAGCTGTAACCATGGAAACTAGAACAGGAAAATGCTAAAATCGAATTATTCATTGCACTATAAATAACATTTTCTAGAAAAAGCAGAAAGGAACATTTGCACTTTAGCACCTTTTCCGTCCTTTCATATACTCAACTTGCAATTATTCTCTGTATATATTCTCTATAACCTTCAGCTATAGAGTTTACTGTTAGTTTGGAAGAGAAACAGAGCTAAGCAAATACATTATTAGTTAGTATTTATTATTAACAAACATAACTATAGTAGCTGATATATTTAAAAAAAAACCACAACATTTATAGGCTATGTGCTTCTTAATTGCATAGAATATTGATGCTGAGCAGGAAAACACGAAGGAAGCTGGAAAGCAGGCAAGAGAGAATTCGACTGTGAAATATTTAACAGCTTATTCTGGGATTTAAAACTGGGAGGATGCAAGCCAAAGAATTAAGCAATAAAATCCTTCTACCCATGCTCTACCAAGATGCTTCATGAGATGGTTTTCCCTTCTATCTGCTCTTGAATTGTCTCATCTCACTCCCAGTCTATATTGATCAAAAGCCTTCTGGGATTAAGGAAAGAGCGAAGAAAGCTGTCCTAAGCTTGGAAATCTAAATTCCTCCAATTGGTTCTGAAGTGCAGTTCCCAGTAAGTCCAGATGGCTATACTGGAACTAGAGCTCAGCAACATCTGGTTTCCCACTCGGTTCTCGCTTTCATTACAGCAAGGGAAGGCAAGGAAGAGGGGAAGTATGCTTCCCCTCAGCCCCCCATCCATGTGAAGACTGAACACATCTACAAGACTCTGGTTTGCAGCGGATTGAAATGTTGAAACAAAAATGTGGTTTCATACACCAGGAAGGTACTGTTGTCTGCCTTGAGGAAAAAAATTCAAGGAGTCAGGGCTGCTTTTGCCTCCATGATGCCCTCTTTAAAAGCACAGATCCAGCAGAACATAAAAGGAGATCCGTAACACTCTTTAAAATGGTTAGTTGAAAGCCATTCAAGATATTAAAATTACAAAGAGAGCAAAAAAGCTAAATGTCATTTAAAGACAGTCGTCCAAGTAAAGAGATTTCCTGAAACAATAGCTACAACAAATATCTAACTAGGGCATCCACTTTACAATAGGAGAAGAGAGGAAGAGGTACTCCCAAAGAGGTAATCACACATAGCTTCTCCATTTTATTTTATTCTAAGCCACACGGCTCTTGCTATTTCATAGCATTGTACCTGCGGTTTTAGTATGTTCTAAGCACAATACCATTAAATACTGTTAATATTTTTTTCGGAATGTAACATACACAGCATTTACTGTACCATTTAAAGATCAGTTATACTGTACTTCTAAATATCATAGGTCACGGTTGATACTTGCATAGGAGACACCAGAAAGACAGGAGGTGCAGGACTGGGGAAAAGACTGAGAAATACTGCAGAAAAAAATATATCCTGGAATAACGCACTGGCCATTCGCCACCCTGTGGTTCCAAAAAAAAAAAAAAAAAAAACAAGGTTCATGAAGAAATCCATGAAGTCATCAGGAACTGAGCTTGACTACAAACGTGCATTGTATCCATCCATCATAAGCTTCTAAAAATATGAGCATTCTCTGAACTGAGGTCAGTCAATCCATCATTGAAGATTGGGACTAAGTTGTCTTTTGCCCTTTAATGGATGAAGTGTGTTAATTTTAATATGCAAGTCAAAATATCACTTGCTGCTATTCACATGCCTGCTCAAAGTCCCTGATTCCCCCCCCCCTCTATCACCACTGTAACTGCCACTTCCATATTCCCAAATGCTTAAGTCTACTGGTGAGCAAGGATAGGAACCTTCTGTCAGGTCACACTCTATTTATATTTACCATGGCACTTCACATTTCTAGCAGCCTCTTCTTAATCTTGCTTTTCTAAAAGAGGATTATGAACTTTTCTTCATGTACTGACAGTACTCTAGTTGGTAATTAAATTATATTCCTATATTTAATATCCATTTGTAGTGGTACATCCCTTTGCAATTCCTGCAGTCCTATTTGTAAAGCAACATGGTTATTCAGCTTTATAAACTGTGTAATGGAGCTCAACAAGAGAGGGGACTAAAGGAACTTAATTCTTGCAAAGCAATTTTATTGAACACCTTCTGATCCTACTGATTTAAATGAGAAAATCGAAAACTGCTTAAAAGTGTAATTGGTGCCTAGTATGTAGTGTTTCTCTATGGCTTGATGCCTCTGCAAAGAGAAATAGAGGGTAACAATTTGTCCTTCACTAGGATGCCAATCCCTAGGAAACTTCAAAAGATAGGAGATATTTCAATTATGATGGGTCTTTGGTGCTCTCCGAGCTTGGTTGTTTTGATTGCAGGTGTTTTATTACCCAAACTAGGTAACACCATCAGTGCTAGTCAATTATATTATATATCATTTATTTGGGGGAAAAGGTTCAAGAGGAAGAGAACTCAATTTATCAGGGGGTAATTGCTGGATTCTGTCCTTTCCTACCTAAATTTGCCTTTTCAAATGAGAACAGATACATTTTCCCTGAATTATTTATCAGATTGGACTAGAATCCCAAGCAAAATTTAAAAAATCTTGATTTCATGTTGCTCTTACTAACTATATGAGTAACAAACAACAATAAAGGGTCTCCAAATCCCAATGTAAATCAAGGTCACCAGAGCAATATTGATTGATCAAATTTCTCCTCTCCCTCCCCTGCAGCCTTCATAAATCTACTTGGTGGGGGATGGAGGAACTACAGGAGTAGATATTAGCAGCAGGTGCAGGGACAAGAGGAGAGATGAGAGGAAGGGAAATTCCTGTCCTACAAGCAGACGCCCATTTGCATATATCAAAACACGACCAAATAAATTATCATTTTTCAATAATATCGTGATAGCTAACTTCATCAACCAACAGAACAAGTAAAGCAATTCATTTAAGAAAGATTACAGTAATCACTAACGCCAATGTTCGGATATAAAGGGAAAACACATCGCTTTAGCAGCTGAATTTCTTCTCAATGCTGCTTTTCATTTGTATATCACGATGACAATATATTACAACACTGTAATGAATTCATACTTTTTGAATAAAAGTATTAATATTGATATGATGTACTTGATCTATTATTGATATATATTGGGATCTCCTCCTGTATTGACTTCCATTTTCAATTTTGATACAAAATATGTCCATTCCACAAACTACCGGTAGCATGCATTTAAATCAGTTATTATTAAAACCCAAAATTAAACCATTAAATGTTAATGCAGTTAATGTTAAATGTTAATGCAAATGTTAATACAAATATATAGAGAAAACATGGGCTATCAAACAAGGGAGCAAAGTAATTCATTTTTCTAGCACATAACAGAATACTGCACTATTCATATATGCCCACATTACTTTAACTGCTACATCAACATTTAACTATTTATGACCAACAAAACATCATTTTCAATGAGAGAAATGGATACTTTTTATGAACTTCCACAAACCAATACTATGAAAGATGTTTCTGGGTAGCAAGCTCTCAGAATTGATCTCTATCTCAAATAGAGGGTACGGACGTATAGTTTAAAAATACAAGATAAATTCTTCAACACATTTTTAAGTCTGATTTTAATTAAAAATCCTATTATCTGTTCTGGATCACCAGCTAATAAATCTATACCAGTAGTTAAAAACTGAAAAGGAAATATTTACATCTTCAACCATTTAAGCATATTACAGTACTAATGAGCTTGGACTATGTAAAACACACAAGATGAAGTGTGCTTACTGATTGCACCGAAATGGATAGGAGCATTTGGAACAAGACATCAAGTTTTAATGTTCTGTTTCTCTGATGTTTTAAAATGATACATTAATAAATTACAACAATGTGATTTATTTTATTAGCACCAATTGTATTAGTTAGATAGCACAGGAACTATTACAAATGGACCACTGCATAATTTTATCTGGTAAAATATCTGAAGCATTAACAAATTATACGTATTTATTTTCCCCCTGCATCTTATTTATACTATTGTGTTTTCTAGGACAGCATTTTTACTAGGTAAAAAGTGAAAACCAAAGAAATATTTTTTGTAAAAACCAAGATTTATTTCCCATCTCCCCCCTCAACCCCCACCCATGGGCTGCTTTTGTAGCATTATCACAAAATATATTAATTGTCGATTCTTTTCATGGTTTTTTTCTGGAATCAGTTCCTATTGTTCTCAGTAAATATTATTTCTGAACAGACATGTAAAGGAATCAACTGTTAATTGCTTTACTGCTATAAAGCACATTAAAATGAAATTTACTTAAAACACATTTTTTTCAACAACATATAAGCTTTTGGAAAAAATACCTTGCGAATTTTTGTAAAACTAAGACATTTTTATCCCAGTTTTGTATTTTCAAAAAGAACCTTAAAAAGCCTTTTGCCTCTATTTAGGCAAAGCATATTCCTGACAATCTATCTATATAATTATATATTACAAATATATAAAATCTATATATTTCCCGACAATGTAACTATCCTTACATCTCAGTGCAACTGAATGAACATCTATTTGCAGAAATAAATAAATCATGCACATAAATATACCGAGTTTTCTAGCAAGATTTAAAGAAGAAATTTGCCAAAGCACAAAGAATTCTATAAATAGAACCAAGTTTGCTCCATTTTTTTAACCAGATATTTCAGAAATCGCATACCTTCATCATACTGGCATACAGTGTAGTAAAGTTGCTGAGGATACAGTTTCCATCATTTGCCTTCTCTGAAACTCTGCAGAGCCCCTTAGGGAAAGAGCTCAGCTGCTGCTAAAACCTTACACTGTTTGAGGTTTAGATATTCGGCAGGTAGCTGCTGAAGGTTTTGGCTAAGGCACTGGCTGAAGCCTCAGCCATGATCGAAAATCACAACTGTTATGTTGTGATATCAGCAACGCCTTCACCCGTCTCTGTAGAGGAACAAGGGAAGTATCTTGGAAGCTATCTTGAGCTCTTTCTTAGCAATTCAGCAGCAAGCACTGAAGGTCTGGCAATAGGCAGAACATACTGAAAAATGGTTAAGGTTTCTTTTTTTTTCTTTTTTTTCGAGAGGGGAGTGACACTTTGTGAAGACAAGTAAAAATAAAACGGATTATCTTGAAATATCCCACAAATGGTATCCAAAAGGACTGACGTTGCTACAAAAGCACAACTTTTTTTGAAACCTAATTAAAATGCCACTAACTTCCCCCCCCTTATCTGAATCCGTATAAAATTCTTCCTCCGTGTTATAATAGTGTAAAAGAACAGGACTTACAAAACTCTCTCCAGACTAGCAACTGGCTTAGTTATGCCAGAGAGCAGTGCCTCGTTTTGCATTTTGACTATTTCAAATATGAAAAAGGGAAGGAATTTCTTCTGCTAGGACTTGTCTGCTTTTCCCCTCCGTTACTATAATAGGACATAGGCTTCTGAAACTTGATGACTAGAAATTTAGAATGTTCCAATACTATAACATTCTTCTCCTCTCCCCTCCCTCTCTTTTCCCTCCCCTCCCTTAAAAACATTCAGCATTTACCGTTCACCAGAACACACCAACAAAGACAGCAGTCTTTTGTGGCATGCTGTCAACTGAACTTGATAAAATTGTCAAAGGAAAAGCCTTGAAAAATACCGCAGCCGGTCTTAAGACTCAAATAATTTGGCATAAGTAATCAGCTAATGGCTGCTGCAAGGAAATGGCTGGGGAAAGATTTTATGTGATGTTGCAGTAGTCATGCATACTATGTGATGGTTGCAGTAGCCATGCATGCTATATTGTTGTCTGTCAAGAGGTTAAAAATGCACCAGATGCATGTCTTGAGGAGAAAAAAACCGAGAGCATTTTCTAAGATACGTAATCTCAGACTTACTCAAAACATAATTTTAATGCACTAAAATGGCTTTTGGTCTAATGTGAACCAGCCTTGGAACAGTGAATGAACACGTAAAAGCAATTTTTTTTCTAAGAATATACAAAAACACATATGGTTAAGTCACCCCATTCTCAGGTAAGTGGGATCTCTTTCAAGACATCTTCTTTAAGAGGAGACTGGACAGCCACGTATCTGAAACAGTATAGGGTCTCGTGCTCGAACTTGGACTAGAAGACCTCCAAGTTCCCTTCCAACTCTGTTATTCTATGACATAAGCACTTGAATAATCGGAATTACACTCTCCCTTTTTCTTACCAATTTAAATGAAATCCCATATGCAAGCTAATCTGGTTCTTAAGTTAAAGAGACACACGAGAGAGAAATTGGTATAGTGGTTACAGTGCTGGCCTAGAAACCAGGAGCTGTAAATTCTAGTCTCTCCTTAGGCATCCAAGCCAGCTGGGTGACTTCGAGCCAGTTATATTCTCTTAGCCCAACCCACCTCACAGGGTGGTGGTTGTGGGGAAAATTGGAGGAGGAAGGAGTATTAGTATATTTGTCATCCTGAGTTGTGTATGAAAAAAGTGGGATAAAAATCTAAAAAAAATAAAGGGACAGTTCTACCTTTTGACTGACGAAAAACACAACACAGTAAAAAAAAAGAGTTAAAATGAAAAATATACGAAAAACACAACACAGTAAAAAAAAAAAAGAGCAAGTTAAAATAAAAATTACATACATAGGAGCTCGTTAATGAGCACACATTTGACCTGCAAATAAGAGATTCTCCACCTTTTATCTTGCCCTATGTAGAAGCTCTGAAGCAGGCAGAAATAAAATACTGAAGAATTGGGAGGCAAGGAGGTAGCTAAAGAGGCCTTAAATGAGAATTATGTAAGTGGAATATATTTCTTTGTTCTTGCTTATTGTTGTATTCAACTTTTCCCATTTACCAGTGAAATGGATTCCAGCCATACCCCTACAGAGTACTCGATAGCAGTGTTTCCCAGTCTTAGCAAATCCAGGGGGAGTGGACGTCAATTCCCAGAATTCTCAGCGATGGCCAATACATAAAGGGTTTTTGGGAATATTACTGAATCTCTCCACACATCATCAAGGGCAGGATGTCTAGATAGCCTGTGAAAGGGGTCTTCTGGGTGAATACATCAGCTGAATGTAGCAGAGTTGTGATCTCTCAGTTCTATCCCTACGCATCTAGATCTGAGGGTCTCTGCTTGACTTTGTTCTTGGCTCATTCTCTTTTTTCTGTATTTTTTGGTCTATGGCAAAACGCAAACAAAAATGAAATGCTACCAATTTATTAGTTATTATAATCCAAGATTTAAAAATGACCACACAAACAATATATCCCTCAGGGAACGTATGCTTGAAAGTTCCAATTAAATTTAGAATCAGTTAATGTGAAATCAGTATTAAAGGTATTAATGGTCAAGATTTATAATGTACAGGTACTTTCAGTGAATTTTTAAAAACTATCCTACTTGTCCAGCACATAAGGCACATTCATCTTTTAAGCAAAATAATAAAGCAAGTTTCAGTAATAACAATGACTCTTTTTAAAAAAAGTAGAAGTAATAGTGTGTATTATTCATACAATGTTAAGCCATAAATGTTCAGTCATATTTTATTGTTTATTGTTTATTCTTTATGGGGTTCATACATGGGGCTGCCTTTGAAAAGTATCCAGGCGCTTCAATTGGTTCAAAATGCAGCAGCCCTCATGGTTTTGTGCAGGTCTAGATGTACACGTTTTCATCTCTCCTATGGGAGCCTATTTGCTTTTGGATCCAATACAAAGTGGTGGTTGTCACCTTATAAGCCCTACATGGCTTGGAACCAGGTTATTAGAAAGTCTGCTTTTTCCTGTCACATCTACCTGAGCCACCAGATTGGGATGGCAGGGAATGCTATGGATTCCCTCTGCTAAGGAGATGCATCTAGTGCAGGGGTCTGCAACCTTGACAACTTTAAGAGTTGTGGACTTCAGCTCCCAGAATTCTTCAGCCAGCTATGGTGAAGAGGGGTCTTCACCATGTTAGTTCTCTCCCTGTGGAATATCATCCCCATGGAGATAAGATTGGCTCCCAGTTTGACAGTCTTTCGCAAGGTCCTGAAGACCTGGTTTTGCCAAAAGGCCTGAGGACCGTAGAGTGGCTTGGAGCTCATTAAGAGGCTTATTTGATCATTATCGCTGGGGAGGGGGGGATTATTGCTTTTTATATTGGGTTTTTATCTTTGTAAGCTGCCAGAAGTCACTGAGAGGTATTTTTTTAAAAGATATCTTTCCTGGTTCACATACAACACTAACTTTTAATGGGTGGGTTCACTAAGCCAAAATGAAAAGAACCAACCACATTCTAGCTTTGCTATTTCTAAACTAGGCCAGGCTAGTCTAAGTCAGTAAAATGTTAAAGACTGAAATTAATCTCACACAATGTCTCCAAAATAAAACATTTCCAGCCAAGTGTTTGTTTTCCTCTTAGCACTGTAAAAAAAATTAAGAGGATTCAAATGTCTAAAACAAAATCCACATGCCAGGTTCAAATTTCCCTTACGATGAGATTTTAATTTATCTCCCACATTCTGTTATACACTTGTAGTTTAGCTACAGCTCAGACAAATCACACAGTTAAAATCAGGTATTAACCAATTAAATGCTTGCAAGCCTATGGGTTATAATAATCTTAAAACTAATTAACAAACCAAAATCTGATTTCAGTGGTACAACCAACGTATGGTACATTTGATGAACTTATAGGATCTCCACACACAAAATGGATGGCTCTTGAAAAAAGCATATATGAAGAGTTAAGTCTGAACTTTTTCCAGAAAGTCATCTAATAGTTTTTTTTTAATATGACATAAGACTAAGAGATAAGGTTAGCTAATTAAGATGTTCTCTAGGAGTGTTTTATTTTTAGTGTATAATGCAATGTGCGTATTAATAACCAATTCTTCCAATTAAGTTTTCTTATGTTTTTTTGCCCATTTGCCCTTCAGGTGCAGAAGGGTTTTACACCTGTTTTATGAACCCAAATCAGTTCACATGAGAGAGAGACAGAGAGTGGGCACAAATTCCTTTCAGTTCAAGTAACCCAGCAATCTGATAGCTTTTTTCACATAATTAGTTTTCTTATTAGTAATTTATGAATGTCAATTGTAAGACATAGATGATATACCTGCATGTGTTGAGGTCAAAGGTTTAAGAACAGATTTGATCATTCTTTTGAAGAGAAGCTTTCTGCATTTGAAAATATCAGCAGCTGGCACCGTATTTAGAAAGAAAAATGTTACTATTTTTAGATGATCACCTGGGCAACCAAAGAATTGCCATCACCTTTCTCAAACATATTCAAACAAGTTCCCCACCAAAGAACACGATTGGGATTAAAGAAGCATATGATACTAGGTGGAATTTACCCAAACCCTTGTGATCACATGATCATCACCACCAAATATTTCTGTTGGACTCTAGCAGGAAAGTGGCCAGACCCTGGAGCCATCCTGAGCACTTTCAGGCAAAGCATTCAACTTTCCCTATCCATTTTTTTTAGCTACAGCTAGTCCCCAACTTATGACTGTAACGGAGCCTGAAATTACAGCCGGAAGTTGTGTTGGTTGTTAACTGGATCACCATGTAGATCATGACAGTTGTTAAAGGAATCACTGCGGTCGTTAAGTGAATTCATAGTCCACACTGGGCATATTTTTTTTCTGGAAACTAGAAATAAATGTCAGTTTCCATCAAAAAAAGTCATAAATCATAGTCACATGACTGTGCGACGCTGCAAACAGCAGTAAATGTTAGACTGTTGCTGAGTGCCCAAGATGCAATCATGTGACCAGGGAGAGCCACTGGAGCTTTGAATCCAGGTTGTAAGTAGCCCTGGAAAGGTCCTTCGTAACTCTGAGTGGTCACTAAGTGACCAGTCGCAAGTCAAGGTTTATGCTCAACATGGCAAACAGATTTGTCAACATTTGTTGTAAAGGAATAATAAACTCACAAATGAGGCCTAGTTCCTGGGTAGTGTTCAGGTGCATATGATCTAGCTGTAAAATATCAAATTTGGAAAAATAAAACTAAAGGAAATATACCAACTTCTGTAAAATACACATGAATCATGCTCATAGCAATATATATCCATATATTTATCTGAAATGATATTTGTCTGAAATGGTATAGGGCAGGGGTAGGCAACCTTGGCTCTTTTATGACTCGTGGACTTCAACTCCCAGAATTCCTGAGCCAGCAAAGCTGGCTCAGGAATTCTGGGAGTTGAAGTCCACGAGTCATAAAAGAGCCAAGGTTGCCTACCCCTGGTATAGGGTCTCCTCCCTGAGCAAGGGATTGGACTAGAACAGGGGTCCTCAACCCCCGGTCATGGACCGGCACCGGGCCACAGCATGCCAGCAACCGGGCCGCGCAAACAAGCGAAGCCCCATCCATGGGATGCAGGCAGCACACGAAACCACACCCCCTCTGATCCATGGAAAAATCTTTCTCCACAGAACTGGTCCCCGGTGCCCAAAACATGGGGGCCTCTGGACTAGAAGATCTCCAAGGTCCCTTCCAACTCTTTTATTCTATTCTCTTCCATTTGTTCATACTGAACATATGCTTGAACATTAATGTATTATATACAGTACAGTATAGTCAAAGGCAAGCTTCAGACATTTCAGAGAATCTGATAAGAGACTGAAAACAGAATGGACTTTTGGGCCTGAGAGTGCATTTGAATGCATTTGGCTTTTGGTGCAGAACATTAATTTAATTAGACCCAAGATTAATCTTCTTGTTTCCTGTTTCCATAAGGGGTTTCTTTTGGATAATATGCAGGTGTTGGCACAAATCAGCCAGATCTTTTGCCAGTAGATGCACAAATCGTTAGGGTAGTTTCTTTAAAAATACACAAATACTATGACACGAAAATGTTTTTCAGAGTCCCAATCACTTTCACAAAATTTCTATGCCAACAGGCAACCTAACATAATGGTTTTATTAAGAGTTTCAGATAGGATGTGCATGAAACATTTTAAAACTGAAACCAAAAAAACCCTCCAAAAATATGCATATTATGGCCAAACTCTTTTTACTTCTCAAGCTATCATTTATATAATTAATTCATTTTTTACCACATTGTTTCCATATGCAAGGTGGTGTCCTGGGGGTAAATCTTTGAACACAATATAGCTAAAAGAACAGTTTCTGTTGGACTGCCAGAACTTAATATTAAATTTTGAGGCAGTCTGGTCTACCAGTACAGAAAATCAGCTTGAAGAGCATCAAAGACTTTTTAGTTTTAAGTTGTGGGAACTTTCTCCTTGGGGCATTCTTTCTATTTTAATATAGTTACTGAAGATTTTCAGCTAGGTTTCTTGTGAATATTTTTTTATTTTATTTTTCTATATTTTACTTCGGTATGTCTTGGGTATATTTTAACATTTTGAAAACTCTATCATATTATTCTATTTGTTTTATATTTTGTTATTTGATTTTTAAAACCCTGCTTTTATAAGTAACTCAAGGCAGCTAACATGCAAAATACTCATTCCTCCTCTTATTTTCCCCAAACAACCGTGTGATATGATTTGGGCTGAGAGGGGGGGGGGATTGGACCAAAGTCACCCAGTTGGCTTTCATGCCTAACACTGGACTAGAACTCACTGTATCCTAGTTGTAACCTGGTACCTTAACCACTATACCAAGTTGGCTTTTTGTTACTGTAAAGTTTATTATTATAAAGTTCATTATTATTATTATACAGTATCATTATTAAACCAATGTAGAAATGGTGCATCCTTCAGAAATCTGAATATACAGTATTAGAATAAATAAGTATCTGTTCTAAAATATTTGATTGCACAGATGTGTAGCCAGTTCTTTTGACCTCCTCGAAGGGGCATCCTGCTCTATCAGCACTTTCAAGAGTTATAAGGCTCACAGAGGACCAGATATGAATCCAGAAAGAGCTGAAGTCTACCTCTGTCCCACGACCACCAATGACTTGTCAGACGTCTTTGTGCAAAAGGGTTTCTGCCGCCAGAGTGTCATGTCATGTCATGTGGCAGCTGCAAGTTCCCAATGCCCTGTTCTTCCTTTTCTTCTACAGAGCACGCCCAGACAGGCAGACTAGCAATTGGATGGGGTTCTTTTCTCAAACTGTTGCTTTCCAATACAGTACAGGCAGTCCTTGACTTACAACCGTTTGAAGTTGCAACGGCACTGAAAAAAGCGCCTTGTGACTTTTTTTCACACTTAGGACCACTGCAGCGTTGCCATGGTTACGTGACTTTTGGATGCTTGGCAACTGACTCATATTTATGAAGGCTGCAGTGCTCCGGGGTCATGTGATCCCCTTTTGCGATCTTCTGACAAGCAAAGTCAATGGGGAAGCCAGATTCACTTAAGAACTGTGTTACTAGCTTAACAACTGCAGTGATTCACTTAACAACTGCGGCAAGAAAGATTGTAAAATGGGGCAAACTCAACAACTGTCTCACTTAGCAGCAGAAATAGTGGGCTCAATTGTGGTTGTAAGTCAAGGACTATCTGTACTGGCCTACTATCTTTCCCTTCATTTATGTCATGGCACTTTTGTGCAATACATAACCTTCATACCTGCTTGCAACAGCCTTTACTGGCCAATAAATATTGAATTGTTGTCCCTGGGCCCTACCTTCAGTTTACAGAATGAACATTTGTTCATTCAGAGCAATCCAGTTCATAGCAGCCCGGTAACTTTATAGAAAAGGACATTGGCAATAAAAATGACACAACTGTGGCAGAAATAAGCATTTGCAGAGTGCCACTATACAGGGAATTTAAGATGAATATTAAGCATTTTAAATCACAGAAACATGGATCCCAAGCCATGTAGTCTTTTAAACATTAAACAGTGTTTTAAAGGGAGCTCGCACACACACTAGGAAATGTTAGAGATGACATAACTTACATCATTTCATAAGGTGCAATACATGATAGGGAGAGGACCTTAACCCATGGAAAATTCAATCAAACCTCCCTAATTGAAATAATTGCTTGCACTCATTTCTGCCCTTGCTTGAAGTATCTCCACCCCATATAGCAGGGACAGGAACACTGTCACGGAGCTACAGGTAGTCCTTGACTTACAATAGTTCATTTAGTGACTGTATGAAGTTACAACAGCACTGAAAAAGGTCTTATGACCATTTTTCACACTTATGACAATTGCAGCATCCCCATGGTCAGATGATTTTTGGATGCTTGGCAACTGACTCACATTTATGATGGTTGCAGTGTCCCAGAATCATGTGGCCTCATTTTGCGACCTTCTGATAAGCAAAGTCAATGGGGAAACCAGATTCACTTAACTGTGTTACTAATTTAAGAATTGCAGTGATTCACTTTAACAAATGTGGTGAGAAAAGTCGTAAAATGGGACAAAACTCACTTAACAAATTTCTCACTTAGCAACAGAAATTTTGGGCTCAATTGTGGTCGTAAATTGAGGACTCCCTGTATTTAGCAGCCACAGGTAGTACAAGAAATAGTGAGATATATTACAACATAGTTGTAATTTAATTAGCATTGCATAAACTACCATTTGTACAAACAAATAGGAGTGCAAGCTTTGGTCAAAATGCAGTTTTCAATCCTGTAACACTAGACTAGGACATTGAAGTTCTGACTTATTGTGATTGGCTTTGCACAGTTCATTGCATCTAAATATGGCTGACTAGTTTGTGCCTCTTGATATTATATAAACCCAGTTACTACATTTAGTTTAAGCTGTCAACCAAGGCAATTGGGTTAGTTCTGGGAACTATGGCTGTACAAATATAGTTTGGGTCTGAACAGTCTCATACAGAGAAACCTGGTTTAGCAAATTGACCCAAGATCTACCCTGCAAGAATGTATCAGCAAAAATTCATCACTGTCTTTATCTCACAGATATAAAAACTACCTTAACAAACTGTGCTTTGCTTATCTAAAGCAAACTCAATGCAAAAAAATAATTTGCTAATATAATTAGGAGTAAAACATAACTGTTATTTCAGATACTGTATAGCATCAAAAATGTTTTCTCATGATTAATGGGGAAACATACTAGGTTAATATACTTCATTACATGTGATTTCCAAAAATAAAGAGCAAAATTTATAGGCAGGATAACTATTGCTTCAAACTCCATGTAGAACTCTAGAATTGTAGTATAATGTCATTAAACAGAATCCCTCAAAGACCGAGAAAGAGCCACAGTGGCTATGTTCACACACCAAATCAAACACGAACAAACCACATTAAGACTTAATACATCCATTTGGTTAGATATCATTCAAAGTTACAATGGCACTGAAAAAAGGAACTTATGACCGGTATTCACGCTTATGACCGTTGCAGCATCCCATGATCCCATGATCAAAATTCAAACATTTGGTTAGATGCTTGGCAATTAGCTCATATTTATGACAGTTGCAGTGTCCCGGGGTCATGTGATCACCTTTTGAGACCTTCTGACAAGCAAAGTCAATAGGGAAGCCAGATTCACTTAACAACCGTGTTGCTAACCACTGTGGCAAGAAAGATTGCAAAAATGGGACAAACTCATTTAACAATTGTCTCGCTTAACAACAGAAATTTTGGGCTCAATTGTGGTCATAAGTCAAAGACTACCTAGATGAAGGATAAGCCCCAGTCAGTATATTAGCAGTTGGATTATCTTAACTTTTGCATAGGCTCTCTCAGTGCTTGAGATGAACATTAGTCAAGAAGCTCAAAAACAAGATGGATCCATTTTAGATTATTATTCCAGGATCATAAAACTATGAATGAAGATTGGTTGCAATGAGCCATTTTATTTTTATGATTTCCATTTAACAATTAAGTTTATTTAAGACAAATAGAAGAAGCTCCAAAGAAAGTTGGCAATAGGGAGAAAGAAAATAACAAGAGGGGGAAGGCATAGAAAGAACTCTTGATCCTGTGATTTGCACAATACTATAAGCTAAGAATGATTGCTTGACTGAGTTCATTCATGATTATGAACAAGGGTCTAAATGCAAAAGCAGTTTGAACCTAGGTGAACATTGCTGAAGGGATAAGTGCAAAGTTTATCCTACCTTTCATTAATGTGTCAGTGGACGGAGGGAGCTCATTTTGGAGAAACAGGTGCAACTAAGCATTTCATTTGCTCTTAAGTTATTTTAAACCATCTCTTTGCATGTAAAAGAGATAAACCTAGAAGCCTCCTGCTAGATATTTTCCTCAATCTTAAGACAAAAGTTACCAACATGCGTGTTCTGTGGTAGCTGGTTCTTTTCTATCCTCCTAATTGAATGAA